>JAASFS010000595.1:0-15083 GCA_023333865.1 Globisporangium perplexum | reverse complement strand
CTTCAACCAACTCGCCATTCGAGACACGTAACCCGGTCATAAACCGCATGTAACCCCGCACCTTGCGCACCACATGCGTGGGCTTGCGCTGCTTCTTGGGCGCCGGCGTCGTCGCTCGCTTCTCCGACACCGACGGCGGCGATGGTGTCCATGCACACGAGGACAGCGGCGTCTTCTTCGTCGTCTCGGTCTTCGTGGTCTTCGTCATCGAAAAGGGTCAACTGTGAAAACCTCGGTGGTTATTGGATCTTTTGCCCTACTGCCAAAGTGAGATTTGAACGTACCGTGGTAACATTTCACTTATTCATTGTACGAATGTTATTGGATGCTTCATTTATAATTGTTCATAAAAAGCTCATTCAGCCGAAATCAGCAGTTCTAGCATATCCTGTTTTGGCTCAACTGCTCGAAAATCAAAGACTTGTTTTTGAAAGTACCTTGAAAACACGCTAAAATATTTCACAAAATACCATTATTTTTGTCATGGTTACGAAAACCTGAAAGGTCATCACGAAACACCAGCGACCTTTCAGATATTTTCTTTCAGTGTATTTAACCTATTTAAACTTGAGAGATAGCGTTTCTTTCAGTGTACTTCCAGCTAATAGCACCAAGACAGCAACAGCAAGTAGCGCGACGCCCACGCCGCCGCCGTCGAGTGCAGCAGCAGCAGTAGCGGCGCACGAGAAGTTGAGTACGAGCGAGTGAGTGACGGAGTGACCGAGAGAGAAGAAGAAGCGCGAGAGATCGAGAGCGCGCGCAGACAGTCAGCCGGGTGACGCGACACTCGCAGACGACGGCGACGAGGACGCTCGGTAGTGGTGGTGGCTATGGGCGACGAGTCAGCGGCGGCGGCCAAGAAGGAGGTGAACCCGTTCAAGTACATCGAGCAGCGTGTGGCGACGACGTTCCCGACGATCGTCGGCCCCAAGTTCACGGCCAAGTACGCGACGGAGCAGAATGAGTACGTGGGACGCGCGCACACTGCTGCCGCCGGCGGCGGTGGTGCACTTGGCCATCGTGCTCGGGTCGGGACTCCCACTGACGTACTCACACTCCTGTCGCCCGCTCCTGCTGTTATCCGCCCGCCTCACCACCCGCCACCACAGGAACTGTGTGAAGGAGTTCCTCGAGTCCGAGGACGTCCAGACGCTCATCTTCTCGGGCGACAACATCGTCGCGGCAATCAAGATGCCACCGTCGCTCCCGCGCGGCAAGACGGTTTGCTTCACCAAGTTCCACAAGAGCGCGGTCACGGCTAAGAACGTGCTCACGGACGTGTTCGTGACCGAGATGACGAACAACAGTGTCGAGTACCTCGAACGCCTGATCTCGGAAATCTACCTGCCGCTCTTCTCGAATCCAGCGAACCAGGAGGGGTGGGGCGAGGTGGCGTCGAAGGAGGTGGTGGACAAGTTCCACTCGTACATGGCGTCCGTGTCAATCATCAGCGGGGCGACGAAGGGTGAGACGTGCCTGCCGCTTCCACCCGTGGACGGCAATGCGACGAACCTGAGCAGCAAGATCTCGCTGCTCGAGGGCTCGATCGTGATCTGGACCAAGCAGATCAAGAACGTGCTCAAACAGGACCCGGAGGACCTGCTCAAGCAGGGGCTGCACCCGACGCCGGACGCCGAGATCGAGTTCTGGAAGCTCAAAGCCGCGAACCTCAACTCAGTCTTCGAGCAGCTCCAGTCCAAGAAGGTGCGCAAGATCCTCACGGCGCTCGACCGGTCCAAGAGCACGTATTGCACGACGTTCGCGCGCCTGTGCAAGGAGGTCTTCACGGCGCGCATCGAGGCGAACGACAACATGAAGTACCTGCGCACGCTCGAGGAGTGGTTCGTGCGTGTGAACAGTGATGAGGACTTCCCGAGCCTCACGGAGCTCTTCAAGCCCATGTTGCACATCATCCTGCTCATCTGGAAGAACTCCAAGCACTACAACACGCCTGCGCGCCTCGTCGTGCTCATGCGCGAGATCTGCAACTCGCTCATCAACCAGGCGCGCAAGTACCTCAGCGGCGAGCTCATCTTCCAGCTCATCGACCAAGACGAGGCCGGCGTCGCCGTCGAGCAACTCAAGACGACGCTGCAAGTCTGCAGCGCGTTCAAGAGCACGTACCTAGACTACAAGGCGACGGCGAACGCCGAATGCCCGTCCAACCCGTGGCGCATCCAAGGCAACGCGCTCTTTGTGCGCCTCGACTCGTTCCTCGAGCGCTGCCACGACATCCTCGACCTCACGCAGACGATCGTGCAGTTCTGTAAGCTTTCGAAGATCGAGGTGGGCGGCACGAAGGGCAAGACGCTCACACTCAGCGTACAGCAGATCCACGCGGACTTCGCTGACGCTGTGCACACGTTCAAGCGCGTGTCGAGCGATATCATGGACGTCGGCGCGTCCAAGTTCGACGACAACTTCTACGACTTCCGCTGCAAGATCAAGGAGCTCGAGCGCCGCCTCGGGTCCGTGCTCACGCAGGGCTTTGACGACTGCTCGACGATCTTCGGCCGCTTCAAGCTGCTCGACTCGTTTGAGGGGCTGCTCAACCGCCCGATCATCCAGGACGAGCTCGAGAAGAAGCACGTGGCGCTCGTGCAGAGCTACGGGCAAGACCTCAAGCTCGTGCAGGAGCTCTTCCTGCACGCACGCGACGCGCCGCCGACGAGCTGGAACCTGCCGCCCGTGGCCGGTGCGCTCACGTGGTGCCGCGGGCTCGTGGAGCGCATTGAGCACCCGATGAAGAAGCTCAAGGAGCTCAACCAGAACGTGATGGAGCGCGAGGAGGCCAAGGAGGTGTACAAGGTCTACGGCACGATCATCGCGTCGCTGCAGGAGTACGAGAACCAGAAGGTGGAGGAGTGGAGCCGCGACGTAGAGGCCTCGTCGCAGGCCAAGCTGAAGAACCCGCTGCTTGTGCGCCACGCGCAGACGCGATGTCTGCGCGTGAACTTCGACCCGTCGCTCGAGAAGCTGCTGCGCGAGATCAAGTATCTGCGCCTGCTCGGCGTCGACGTGCCGCAGTCCGCGGTGCAGATCTCGGCCAAGGAGGAGACGTTCCGGCGCTTCCGCGGCGAGTTCTTGTACATTGTCGAGCCGTACAACGCTATGATCGAGGGTCTGCACCCGCTCGAGGAGCCGCTCGTGCGGCGCCACATCCACAACATCGACGCGTGCGTCGGTCGCGGCATCGAGGAGCTCAACTGGAAGAGCGCCGGCGTCGACGCGTTCATCGACGAGTGCCGCAAGGCCGTCGAAGGCGCACACGAGATCGTCACGAGCCTCAAGGAGAACCTCAGCACGATCCAGGACACGCTCGGCGCGTGGAACTCGCCGCTGCTCGAGCGCCAAGCCAAGCCCGTCGCCGTGAGCGAGCACGAGCGCCTGCACAAGAGCTACATCGTGCAGCGCACGCTCAAGGTGCGCGAAGGCGCCACGGAGATCCACCGCCGCCTCAAGCAGTCCAGCACGAGCATCGTCGGCGTCAACCAGGCGCAGTGGAAGGCCTACGTCGACTACGTCAACAACATCGTCGTCAACGGCGTCGCGCGCGTGATCTGCTCGTCGCTCGAGTTCCTCGCCAAGCAGCTCGACCCGAACGGTGGGGTCGTGAACCCCGCTACGCCAGAGGCGCCACGAGAGGGAGGTGGCGGTGGCAACGGTGGCGGCGGCAAAGGCGCCGCGTCGAAGGCCGATCGCCTCCCGATGCTCGAGATCAAGCTCGACCTCATCGCCAACCGCGTGCAGTTCAACCCGAGCATCGGCGAGCACAACGGCAAGGGCATCCGCGACACGATTCAGATGTGGATCAACTCGTTCTTCAACGTCGCGACGGCTGTCAAGCGCCTCGACTCCGACGGCGGCGGCACGTACCTGCGCGAGATGCACGCGGACATGAACATCTGCATGAACCTCGCGACGATCAGCGAGTTCCTGCAGGAGAACGAGGACATGCTCGGAAAGTTCAAGAAGAAGTACGACGGCTTCGCGTACCTGTGGGAGTCGGACATGCTCGCACACTTCCAGGAGTTCCTGCTCACGGCCAAGTTCACGAGCGCCACAGGGACGGACATGCTAAACCTCGAGAGCTTCAACGTCGAGATCACCAAGTACGAGCAGGTGGCGACCGAGATCGAGAACCTCACGACGCCCACGGACGTCGGCTGGCTGCGCGTCAACTCGCAGCCGATCAAGACGGCGATGCTCACGTGGGTGAGCAAGTGGATCTACCAGTACACGACGTACCTGCATGAGCACGTGGTGAACAAGCTCGGGAGTCTGCACGGCTTCATGGACACGGTGCTCAAGGGCCTCGAGGAGCAGGTCGGTGAGAAGAACAAGGAAGCGCTGATGCGCGTCATGACGCACATCCGTGACGTGCGCAAGCAGATGGACTCGACGAACGAGATCTTCGACCCGCTGCGCGAAGCCGTGCATCTGCTCAAGCTCCACGGGATCAACGTCGAGGACACCAAGATCGCGGGCCACGCGGTGCAGGACTACCTCGAGGCCGCGCCGATGCAGTGGGAGGGCATCGTGAACAAGACGTTTAAGAAGAAGGAGGAGATCATGCCGCTGCAGATGGCCGAGGTGGACTCGATCAAGGAGGATCTCGAGGCGTTCTACTTGGACATGCGCAAGTTCCGCACGGACTTTCGCGCAAACGCGCCGTTCAGCTTCCACGGCGCGCCGGAGGACGCGTACAAGCAGATGAACGAGTTCGCGGCGCGCTTGCACGAGAAGATGAAGCAGGCGAAGCAGTTCAACGAGCTGGAGGAGCTCTTCGAGCTGCAGGTGTCCAAGTACCAGGAGACCGTCGAGACGCTGTACGAGCTGCAGCAGCTCAAGAAGTGCTGGGATCTCAAGGACCTCGTGCTCAGCACGTTCGACGACTGGAAGTGCACGCTCTGGACCAAGATTCAGACCGACGCGTTCGAGACGTACACGCGCGCGTTCATGAAGCAGCTCAAGATGGAGGCGACGGAGCACCAGATCATCAAGAGCTGGCAGGTGTACAAGGACACGGAGCAGCTCGTGAAGAACATGTCGACTGTGCTGCCGTTGATCAACGACCTGCACTCGGAGGCGATGCAGGACCGGCACTGGAAGGCGCTGTCGGCGATCTGTAAGGTCAAGATGATCGACCCGAAGGATCCCAAGTTCTGCTTCGCCGACCTGCTCAAGCTCAACCTGCACTCGCATGTGGACGACGTCGGCGAGATCGTCGAGACAGCCAACAAGGAGCAGAAGATCGAGAAGAAGCTCACGATGATCGAGGAGCTCTGGCGCCGCCTCACGCTCGAGTACGTGCCGCACAAGGACTCAGGTACGTTCGTCGTGAAGCCGTCAGAGGAGGTAGTCGAGTCTCTCGAGAGCAACCAGCTCGAACTCCAGACGATGGTTGGTATGGGCAAGTTTGTCGAGTTCTTCAAGGATCGCGTGCTGGCGTCGCAGAAAACGCTCGGGCACGTCGAAGAGGTGCTGAAGGAGTGGGTGTCGGTCTCCAAGCAGTGGGCGTCGCTCGAGAGCATCTTCCTGAGCTCGCCCGACATCCGCAACCAGCTGCCGGATGACACGCGCACGTTTGAGTCCATCGACTCGAACTTCAAGGACCTGATGAAGAACGCCGTCGTGGAGCCGAACGTGGTCATCGCGTGCAGCATCGACAGCCGCCTCGAGGCGCTCAAGGAGATGACGACGATGCTCGAGAAGTGCCAGAAGAGTCTGAACGAGTACCTCGACAAGAAGAAGAAGATCTTCCCGCGGTTCTACTTCGTCTCGAATGTGGCGCTGCTCGAGATCCTCTCGAACGGGAACAACCCGAAGAAGATCATGCCGTTCCTCGGCGACTGCTACGACTCGCTCTGCAACCTCATCTTCGAGGACGAGTCGCCCAACACAGCGCACACGATGGTCGCGAAGGACGGTGAGGACGTCCGGTTGCCCAAGATCTTCGTCATGGCCGGCGCCGTCGAGAGCTGGCTCAACGACCTCACGGAGGCCATGCGGTACTGCATCCGCAAGGAGATGCACGACTCGATCGAGACCGCAGCGAACTGGGACGTCGAGAAGCCCCGCCACCAGTGGCTCTTTGACTATCCGGCGCAGGTCGTGCTCAACGCCACGCAGATCTACTGGACCGAGGAGACCGAGATGGCGCTCGAGGAGTTCGAGAACGGCCAGGAGGACTCGGTCAAGCGCTACCTCTCGGTGTGCAACCAGCGCCTGGACCAGCTCATCACGCTCGTGCTCGGGAACCTCAGCAGTCCCGACCGGTGCAAGATCATCGCGCTCATCACGCTCGACGTGCACTCGCGCGACGTCGTCAAGCGACTCGTGGACGAGAAGGTCGAGGGTCCGCTGAGCTTCCTTTGGCAGCAGCAGCTCCGCTTCATCTGGCGCCAGGAGAACTACGACGTCGACATCCGCATCACGGACTTCCGTTCCAAGTACTCGTACGAGTGGATCGGCAACACTGGCCGCCTCGTGATCACGCCGCTTACGGACCGCTGCTACATCACGCTCACGATGGCGCTGCGGCTGTTCCTCGGTGGCGCTCCGGCTGGCCCCGCTGGCACGGGCAAGACCGAGACGACGAAGGACCTTGCGCGCGCGATGGCACTCTGCTGCTACGTGTTCAATTGCTCGGACCAGATGAACTACCAGACGATGGCCGACATCTTCCGCGGACTGTGCCAGACCGGCACGTGGGGCTGCTTCGACGAGTTCAATCGCATCAACATCGAGGTGCTGAGTGTCGTGGCGACGCAGGTTAAGTGCGTGCAGGACGCGATCGTGCTCTACTCGGTGCCGGCGAACCGCGAGCAGAAGTACCAGTCACTGCCTGCCGGCACGCCACCAATCGTGGTGGGCGAGTTCGAGTTCATGGGGGCGTCGGACCGGATCACGCTCATCCCGACGTGCGGCTTCTTCATCACGATGAACCCTGGGTACGCCGGCCGCACGGAGTTGCCAGAGAACCTCAAGGTGCTCTTCCGTTCGTGCGCGATGATCCGGCCGGACCTGCGTCCGATCTCGGAGAACATGCTCATGTCCGAGGGCTTCCTGCAGGCGCGGCCGCTCTCGATCAAGTTCGTGACGCTCTACCAGCTGAGCAGCGAGCTGCTCTCGAAGCAGTTCCACTACGACTGGGGCCTCCGCGCTGTCAAGTCCGTGCTCCGTGTCGCCGGGATCCTCAAGCGCGCCGAGCCGGAAGTCGAGGAGGACAAGGTGCTCATGCGCGCGCTGCGCGACTTCAACACGCCCAAGATCCCGCACCACGACACGCCAATCTTCCTCCGCCTCATCGCAGACCTCTTCATCGGCGTCGAGGTCGCGCCGAAGGTGAACGTCGAGCTGCGCGGCAAGGTCGTGACGGTCTGCAAGCAACACAACCTGCAGCACGACGACTCGTTCATCCTCAAGGTCTGCCAGCTCCAGGAGCTCATCGACGTGCGCCACTCGGTGATGCTGCTCGGGCCGGCAGGTTGCGCCAAGACGACGACGTGGCAGACACTCGTTAAGTGCTGGAACCTCGGGAAGGAGAAGAAGACGTGTGTGTACGAGACGCTCAACCCGAAGGCTGTGACATCTGATGAGCTCTACGGCTACATGACGCTCTCGAAGGACTGGAAGGACGGCGTGCTCTCGATCATCATGCGCGGTATGTCCAAGAACTACGCCGAGCAGGGTTTCTACGAGTCACAGAGCTACAAGTGGGTCGTGCTCGACGGCGACATCGACGCCGTGTGGATCGAGAGCATGAACACCGTCATGGACGACAACAAGGTGCTCACGCTCGTCTCGAACGAGCGCATCCCGCTCAGCGCCGCCATGCGCATGATCTTCGAGATCAACTCGCTCAAGAACGCCACGCCCGCGACGGTCTCGCGCGCTGGCATCCTCTTCATCAACGAGGCGGACATCGGCTGGCGGCCGTTCATGGAGTCCTGGGCAGCCAAGCGCGAGGACGAGATCGAGCGCACGTACCTCCCGGGCCACTTCGACAAGTATGTCGACGCCACGTACGACTTGATGCGCAAGGGGTACAAACAGGTGGCGCCAGTGCGGCTCATCAACCAGGTCTCGACGATCTGCTACCTGCTCGAGGGGCTGCTCGCAAACGTGCCGGCCGACAAGAAGACGCAGGAGGTGATCGAGTCGATTTTCGTCTTCTGCGCCACGTGGGCATTCGGTGGGCCGCTCATCGTCGACAAGAGTATCGACTACCGCAAGAACTTCCACGAGCTCTGGGTCGCGACGTTCACGAACATTAAGTACCCGAAGGAGGGACTCTGCTTCGACTACTTCTACAACCTCGAGACGAGCGAGTTCGAGAACTGGAACAGCAAGGTGCCCAAGTACGTCCCGGCGTCGATCGGCAACGGTCCAGCTGACACGCCCTTCAGCTCGATCGTGATCAGCACGAACGACTCGGTGCGTATCCGGTTCCTCGTCGAGACGCTCGTGTCGAGAGCACGCCCCGCGATCCTCGTCGGCGGCAGTGGCACGGGCAAGACCACGATCATCAAGAACTTCCTGCGCGAACTCGACGACGACATGCTCTTCTCCATGATCAACATGAACTACTACACGGACTCGTTCAAGCTCCAGCAGCAGCTCGAGTCCGTGATCGACAAGCGCTCCGGCCGCATGTTCGGTCCTCCCGCCACCAAGAAGCTCATCTACTTCATCGACGACCTCAACCTGCCGTACATCGAGACGTACGGCACGCAGAACGCGCTCGCGCTCATGCGGCAGCACATGGACTACAAGACAATCTTCGACCGCACGGACCTCGGCTTCCGCAAAGAGATCGTGGACGTGCAGTATCTCTCGGCGATGAACCCGACGGCCGGCTCGTTCATCATCGACGAGCGTCTGCAGCGCCATTACGCGCTCTTCGCGTGCATGATGCCGAGCCGCGAGGACCTCAAGACGATCTACAACTCGATCCTGCGCGGCCACTTCCAGAACGCGGGCTTCTCTGCAGCGTGCATGAACGCCTGTGACGCGTTCGTGACGGTGTCCATCCTGCTGCACGAAGACATCGCGAACCGCTTCCTGCCGAGCGCAACCAAGTTCGTGTACAACTGGAACATGCGCGAGCTCTCCAACATCTTCCAGGGCCTCACGCGCTCCAAGGGTGACTTCTTCCCAGGCGTCGCGCACTTCGCGCGGCTCTGGGTGCACGAATCCACGCGCGTGTTCTGCGACCGGCTCATCAACGACGAGGACATCGCCAAGTTCGGCGACCGCATCCGCGAGATCACGAAGAAAACGCTGCCCGACGTCGACCAGGTCGCGCTCTTCAACGACCAACCGCCGCCGGCGGCTGGCGTCGAGGACGGCGGCACGAACATCAACATCTTCACGACGTTCGCGACGGCGGTGGCCGGCGTCGACAGCGCGTACATCCCGGTGGAGTCGATGAAGCACCTGAACAAGGTACTCGTGGAGCAGCTTGACGACTACAACTCCAAGTACTCGATGATGAACCTCGAGCTCTTCGACAACGCGATGGAGCACGTCACGCGCATCTGCCGCATTATCGGGAACCCGGGCGGCAACGCGATGCTCATCGGCGTCGGTGGCAGCGGCAAGCAGTCGCTCTCGCGCCTGGCGTCGCACATCTGCGGCTTCGAGGTGCGGCAGCTCTCGGTCACATCCAACTTCCGCATCGAGGACCTGAAGGAGAACCTCGCCGAGATGTTCAAGATCGCGGGCATCCAGGGACTGCCGCTCGTGTTCCTCATCACGGACTCGCAGATCGTGAACGAGCGCTTCCTCGTCTACATCAACGACATGCTCTCGTCCGGGTGGATCCCAGACCTCTTTCCAAAGGAGGACATCGACAGCCTCCTCGGCGCGCTGCGCAGCGAGGCCAAGGCGAACGGCGTCCCGGATACCACGGACACGCTCATGGACTTCCTGCTGCTACGTATTCGCATGAACTTCCGCATCATCCTCTGCTTCTCGCCCGTCGGCGCGGTCTTCCGCGTGCGCGCGCGACGCTTCCCGGGGCTCGTGAACTGCACGGTCATCGACTGGTTCCACCCGTGGCCGCGCGACGCACTCGTGCGCGTGGCCACGAGCTTCCTCGACAAGATCGACGACATCGGAGACGCGAGTTTGAAGAAGAGCCTCGCGAACCACATGGCTGACGTCCACATCTCCGTCACGGACATGAGCAAGCGGTACTTCGAGACGCAGCGGCGGTACAACTATGTCACGCCCAAGAGCTTCCTCGAGCTCATCAGCTTCTACGAGCTCCTGCTCAAGCAGAAGAAGGAGGACATCCAACGCCAGATCACGCGCCTCGACGACGGGCTCTCGACGCTCCGCAAGACGTCGGCCGACGTTGCGGAGCTCCAGGTCGACCTCAAGCACACGATGATCAAGGTCGCGGAGAAGCAGGCGTCGACGGACCAGTTGCTCGAGCAGATGGGCCGCGAGAAGGCCGGTGCCGAGGTGCAGCAGGAGAACGCCAACATGGAGAAACAGAAAGCGGAGGCGGCGAGCGCGGCAGCCGCGGAGCTCGCAGGGGAGGCTGAGAAGGAGCTGAGCCAGGCGAAGCCCGCGATGGACGCCGCAGCCGCCGCTGTCGACTGCTTGTCCAAGCCGGCGATTACGGAGCTCAAGAGCCTGCCGAAGCCTCCCGCGGGCGTCGACAACGTGACCAAGGCGTGCCTGATCCTCGTGGAGAAGGAGTACAAGAACCACAAGTGGGACCGCGCGAAGAAGATGATGAACAATGCCGGCGCGTTCCTCGACGCGCTCAAGGAGTTTCGCGGTGAGGACATCCCGGAGGCCGACATCGCGCGCATCGAGCCGCTGATCGCCGACCCGGAGTTCACGGCGGAGAAGATGGCGTCCAAGAGCTCGGCGGCCGCGAACATCTGCTCGTGGGTCGTGAATATCTACACGTTCAACCGCATCTACGTGCGCGTCAAGCCGCTCATGGACTCGCTCGAGGCGTCCAAGCGGAAGAAGGAAGAGGCCGAGGAGCAGCTCGCCAAAGCCATGGGGCAGGTCGCCGAGGTGCAGAAGCGCCTCGAGCTGCTCGAGAACACGCTGCGGCAGGCGACGGAGGAGAAGCTCAAGGTGGAGCAGATGAAGGAGTCGTGCGAGAACCGCCTTGTGCTCGCCGGGAAGCTCGTGAACGGCCTCGCGAGCGAGAACGAGCGCTGGGGCATCGAGATCGAGCAACTCAAGAACTCGGGCGTCATGGTCGTGGGCAACTCGCTACTCGCGGCCGCGTTCGTGTCCTACATCGGTGCATTCGACCAGGCCGTGCGCAAGGAGCTGTGGCAACTCACGTGGTTCCCGGATCTCGTCTCCAAGAGCATCCCGATCACGGATGGCATCGACCCCATGTCGATGCTCACGACAGAGGGCAAGAACGCCAAGATGATCAGCGAGGGGCTGCCGGCCGACCGCATCTCGATCGAGAACGGCGCGATCATCACCAACTGCAAGCGCTGGCCGCTCGTGATCGACCCGCAGCTCCAGGGCATCAAGTGGCTGCGCGAGAAGGAGAAGGACCGCGGGCTCATCGTGATGCAGCTGAGTCAGAACCAGTGGCTGCGCAAGATGGAGTCCGCGATCGTGAACGGCTACGTCGTAATCATCGAGAACATCGACGAGGAGATCGATGCGACGCTCGACCCGGTCTTGAGCCGCGCGGTGTACAAGAAGGGCTCAAACCTCTTCCTCAAACTCGCGGGTGAGGAGGTGCAATACGACGCCAACTTCTTCATGTACCTCCAGACGAAGCTCTCGAACCCGCACTACAAGCCCGAGATCGCGGCGCAGTGCACGCTCATCAACTTCATCGCGACGGAGAGCGGGCTCGAGGACCAGCTCCTCGAGAAGGTCGTGAAGAAGGAGCAGCCGGAGCTCGAGCGCCAGAAGCAGGAGCTCGTGCTCGCGTTCCAGAAGTTCAAGATCGACCTCGTGGAGCTCGAGGACCAGCTCCTCGAGCGCCTCGCGAACGCGCCGGACGACATCCTGAGCGACGTGCCACTCATCGAGAGTCTCGAGGAGACGAAGAAGAAGGCGACGGAGATCTCCATCTCAGTCAAGAAGAACCAGGAGACCGAGATCATCATCAACAACACGCGCGAGCTCTACCGACCGGTGGCGGCCGAAGGCGCGATGCTCTACTTCCTGCTCACGACGCTCAGCGCGATCGACCACATGTACCGCTACAGCCTCGACTCGTTCGTCACGTTCTTCTACAACTCAATCGACCGCGCTACGGCGGCCGAGAAGCAGAGCGAGCGCGTGCTGAATCTGCGCGAGTCGCTGCGCATCACGATCTTCACGTGGGTCTCGCGCGGGCTCTTCGAGGCGCACAAGCTCATCTTCCTCTCGCAGCTCACGTTCAACCTCATGAAGCGTGGCATCCTCGGCGACGACGCGCGCGTGCAGGAGAACTACATGCAGTTCCTGCTTCGCGGCCCGAAGAAGGCGGCGGCGGGCGGCGAGAGCGAACCGAACCCGATCGACTGGCTGCCGAACGCGCAGTGGAACGCCATCAACGCGCTCGCGGCGCTCGAAGAGTTCCAGAAGATGCCGCAGGATCTCAAGGAGGCGTCGTCGCGCTTCCGCGAGTGGTACAACCACGTGACGCCCGAGTCGGAGAAGCTGCCACTTGACTGGTCCGGGCTCGACCGCACGCCGTTCCTCAAGCTGCTCGTGGTGCGGTGTCTGCGACCGGACCGCATGACCGTCGCCGTGAACGAGTTCGTGCGCCACGTGCTACCGAACGGGAGCAACTACTGCGACTGCGACTCGGCGCTCAACTCGATCCAGGTGATGGACAACTCGTACCTCGACTCGACGCCGACGACGCCGCTCTACTTCATCCTCTCTCCCGGCGCCGACGTCGTCGCGGGTGTGGACAAGCTCAGCGTCAAGTACGGCTTCGAGCGCGGCGTGAGCTACCACAACGTGTCCATGGGACAGGGGCAGGACGTCTTCGCGATGGACCGTCTCGAGGTCGCGCACCGCAACGGACACTGGGTCATCCTCAACAACATCCACCTCATGCCGCGGTGGCTCATCGCGCTCGAGAAGAAGCTCGACGAGTTCGCGCTCGAGGGTTCGCACAAGAACTTCCGGCTCTTCCTCACTTCCGACCCGTCCAACTCGATCCCGATTGGCGTGCTCAACCGGTGCATCAAGCTCACAAACGAGCCGCCGTCGGGGCTCAAGGCGAACCTCAAGCGCGCGTTCGTGAGCTTCCCGAAGGAGTACATCGAGGAGGCGGAGGGAAAGGTCAAGTCGATCCTCTTCGGGCTCTGCCACTTCCACGCCGTACTCATGGAGCGCAAGATGTACGGCCCGCTCGGGTACAACATGATGTACCCGTTCTCACTCGGCGACCTGCGCGACTCGGCCATCTGCCTGCAGAACTACCTCGAGAACTCGGCGGGCGGCAAGATCCCGTGGGCGGACCTGCGCTACATCTTCGGCGAGATCATGTACGGCGGCCACATTGTGAACGACTTCGACCGCCTGCTCGCGAACACGTACCTCGAGTTCTACATGCGCGACGAGCTGCTCGACGAGATGGAGATGTTCCCGTTCGTCGGCGACGAGAAGGGGCCGTCGTTCATGTGCCTCGCGCCGTCATCGTATGACAAGTACCTCGAGCACATTGAGACGGAGCTCAAGACGGACTCGCCGCTCGCGTTTGGCCTGCACCCGAACGCCGAGATCGACTTCCGCACGACGCAGAGCGAGAACCTCTTCCGCACGCTCATGGAGCTACAACCGCGCGACGCAGCCTCGGGCGACGCCGCGATGAGTCCGATGGAGATCGCGCGCGCTGGGCTCGAGATGGTTATGTCTCGCGTCGGCGAGAAGAAGTTCGAGTGCGACGACATCGCGCGCGGCCTCGAGGAAATGGGGCCGTACCAGAACGTGTTCCTGCAGGAGTGCGAGACGATGAACGGCCTGCTCGTCGAGATCGTGCGGTCGCTCAACGAGCTGCAGCTCGGCTTTGCCGGCGAACTCACCATGTCAGACTCGATGGAAGCCGTGCAGGAGTCGCTCTTCCTTGACCGCGTGCCCAAGTCGTGGGAGAAGCTCGCGTTCCCGTCCATGCGGCCGCTTGGGTCGTGGCTCACGAACCTCGAGTCGCGTCTACAGCAGCTCGAGGAATGGACACAGAACCCGGCTGACATCCCGCGCGTCACGTGGCTCTCGGGCATGATCAACCCGCAGTCGTTCCTCACGGCGATCATGCAGGTGACAGCGCAGAAGAACCAGTGGGAGCTCGACAAGCTCGTGGTGCAGACCGACGTGCTCAAGCGCAAGAACACGGAGATCGACGCGCCGTCGCGCGACGGTGCGTACGTGCACGGACTGTCGCTCATGGGTGCGCGCTGGGACTCGACGAACAACACCGTGGACAAATCGAACCCGAAGGAGATGTTCAGCACCATGCCGGTGATCAACTGCAAGGCGGTCGCCTCGGACAAGCTCGATGTCAAGGGCTCGTTCATCTGTCCGTGCTACAAAACCGAGACGCGCGGGCCGACGTACGTCTTCTCAGCGCAGCTCAAGACCAAGTCCCCGCCGGCGCGCTGGGTGCTCGCTGGCGTCGCGCTCATCATGGACGTCGTCTAGTAGCGAGTGCGTCAAGTCAGACACAGCACATGCCTCCTATCCACGCTATACATCATACACACGCGCACGCTGATCTTCATAGCAAAGTAGGGATGTCGAGCGAGTCTCAGCACGTCGACGCTGCTGGAATAAGATAGCAATCGACATCCAGACCTCTGGACTGGGACTCTGGGTGATCGGTATACGTCATTCAGAGCTTTGGAGCGCTCGGGCGAACGGAGTCGTGAGACTCCCGGGTGGATTCGCGAGGATGAAACAGCGTCAGCTTCACCGATGCGCTTGCGTCCTCGTGTCCATTGTCGTCAGTCCTCATCTCCGCTAGCTTCACCCTCCTCCACAGCAACGCACCTGTTGGCGAAGTCGCCGACGACCGATTCCTCCATCATCATCCTGGCGCGAGCTCGAGCGCCACAGCGCTGTGCTACTGCCGCGACTGCGTGTGT
>JAASFS010000594.1:0-15128 GCA_023333865.1 Globisporangium perplexum | reverse complement strand
GATGTGCAGTATCGCCAAGCGCTCTGCTTGGATGCGCACGAATCGCCCACGGGAGTTTGGTGGCGCGTGCCACACGATCGGCGACACAGCCTCCTTCTCTACGCAGTGCGAGCTGACGCAGCTGGCGAGGATGTCATCCAACGCGGCGACGCTGCTGTTGCCGATGTGCGTCGAGGAAGTCCGATTTTGACGTCTTTGCCCGATACTAAGCGATAGTGAAAAACTCCAAGTGGGAGAAACTCTTTCTGGACATCGATGTCTCGCCAGCTCGACCCGCTCGTAAGCGTCGACGCCGTGCTCCGCGGTCGCGCCGGTGCGGCAGACGCGCTGCCGCATGTCGCCGCTCTCGTGACCGCGTTCCTCGAAGGCTCGACACCCGAGCGCTGGAGTCTCGAACAGGCGTGCGAACGAGGCTTCGGACTTCGGATGCTCAGGCGACTCGCAGCGTACGAAGCGATAGTGGCGGCGAAAGCGTCGGGCGACGGCGACTCTGTAGCGACGACGCTGCCACATGTCGATCCCTACTACCGCGGGTTCCTGGCGTCCACGGTGCTCGTCGCGGCGATGAAGCGAGCGGACGACGTGAGCGTGGTGCGCTGGATCTGCTGTGAGTACTGTCCGCGCGTGGTGCCAGTGAAGGCGATGATCGAGGCGGCGTCTTTGGGGAGAACGCGCGTGCTGCAGTGGCTGTTCGAGCGGCACCCGAGTGTGCAGCCGAGCGCCTTCCTCGTGAACGAGGTGATCAATGCTAACCACCTCGAGGTGTTGCAGTGGATCTTGTCACGGTTTCCTCTCCCAGCGGAAGAAGTCGAGCAAGCGATGAGCACAGCAACGCTTCGGGGACGACTCGAGATGGTGCAGTATTTGCACAACGAGCTGTGCTGCATCACGGAGGCGTCAGTCTTATCGTCGAGTGGAAGCTTCAAGTCGTCTGTCGTCAAGAACGCGATCTATTGCGGATACTTCGATGTCGCCAAGTTTTTCGTCGCCAACGGATACCTGGTGCCTTCTGACGGAGATCTGCGAGCGTGCGCGCGGAGCGGCAATCTGGAGATGATCAAGTGGCTGCATGCAAGGTGTGCGGTTCTGAATGGGGCGGAAGGTGCGAGCGAGGCTGCTAGATGCGGACACCTGGACGTACTCAAGTGGGTACTCGAGAACCTCCCTGGAACAAGGTTCAGCGAGTGCGCGGTCACCTCTGCAGCCATGAACGGACACCTCGAGATCCTTGAGTGGCTCGATGCGAACGAGGTAGGCACCTTCACCCGGTCGAGGATGGACTGCGCGGCAGGAAGCGGTCATCTCGGGATCGTGGAGTGGTTCCACATGAACCGATCAGAAGGCTGTACTTCAAGCGCAATGGATCGTGCAGCGAGGTTGGGGCGCCTCGACGTCGTGAAATGGCTGCACAAGCATCGGATGGAGGGCTGTACGGTGGACGCGATGGACAGCGCTGCATGCAATGGGCGACTTGACATCGTGAAGTGGCTCCATGAGAACCGGGGAGAGGGCTGCTCGGTTTCGGCGATGAACGGGGCGGCATCCAACGGACATCTCGAGGTGCTGCAGTGGCTCCACGAGAACCGGACGGAAGGATGTTCGGCAACTGCGATGGATGCTGCGGCTGGGGATGGTCACCTCGAGGTTGTACAGTGGTTGCATCGCCATCAGAAGGAGCAGTGGGCGAATCCGCTCGACTTTGCCGCTGCTGGTGGTCAGCTCGAGATCGTCCAGTGGCTTCATGAGAATCGAGTGGGAGAGTGCTCGACAGCGGCGATGGACTGCGCGGCGATAAATGACGACATCCGCATGGTTGAGTGGTTGCACGAGCATCGGAATGAAGGCTGCTCGGAAGACGCGGGCGACAGAGTAGGCTCGCTTCGAATGCTTCAGTGGCTCTACGACCACCAAGTCGTTAGATGCACTCGTGTGGCGATGGAGTGGGCTGCACATCGCGGAGAGTTCAACAAACTCCTGTTCCTGAGAGAGAAGAAGATGGATGTGTGTACCAGTGAAGCTGTTGGTGGAGCTGCTCGGTGCGCGCAGTTTGAGATCTTCCAGTGGATGCGGGCGAACTACCCGGGGTGCGTCACCGACACCCGCGCGTTTGAGTCTGGAGAGCGAGGCAGACAACGGCTGGTCGATGTTCGTGCAGTTCGAGTCTGGCGAGCTTGCTTTGAAGACAAAATGAACTCCGTGCGTTCGTGTAGATCTCTAGGTTAAATGCTTTGTGTCACGCGCACGGTATCACCAACCCGCAGCGCCACCGTCGCGGACAGGGTCGAGAGCTCCCGGCCCAAGTAGCTGATGTTTGTTTGAGCTGTCCCGACGACCTCAAACCACAAAAGTATTCGCCGGTGTATAATGTTTCTTATAAATAACAAGTATAACATGTATCCATTCGAAAACCTTTGAGGTATCGACAGACAGTCTGCAACACGGAGATGGCAACATGGTTCCACCGCGAAGCAGCGCATGCCGCGGGTTCGAGATCAGCACAGAGGCTCAGAGGACCAAGCATCAAGTGCTGGGCTCTCATTGCTCTCGCCTCTGTTTAGCTGCACGGCAGAGCAAGCGAAGGTCTGGAGAGAATACCCCCGTTCCGTTTCTCCGCGTCGGAAGGCGCTACGTGCTTCCAAGCTCAGTCAATGCAACGCGCTCCGCCATGCTAAAGAGCTCGCGTGTCTCCTTGGTCGTGCTTTCGCACGTCCGCTACGTCAAAGCGCGGTGTCGGACTGGATACATCCACTGAACTCCGCTTCAGAACGGATCTGTTCGGCTGAGTGTGACGGCGGCGACGGCGCTCGCTCGCTTCCGGTGTGCCGCGAGGGTCAATCGTTCTAGCTTGTAGCAACAGCTTTGGTCAAGGCGAAGCAAGATCGCGGTGATCGCGGTGGAGTGCATCTCGATCTTCGAGGCAACTTGAAGTTTGTGGGCAATCAGAAAAGCCTGAAGACGGAATTGCTCCATATCGCTACAAATTAGCTAAAAACACGCAAGGTAGAGCTAAAACCGCGGTGCCGGGTTCCTAGCTAATTCGGCGACCGTCGCGCGATCGTCGGAAATGGCGCATGCCTGGGGGAGGTGCGCGCGGCGGCGACGTTCACAAGCTTCAGATCCCGATCTCCGCCTTCCAGCGCAGTACTCGCCGACGTCACTGTAGCTGTCGTCAGCGTCAGCGTCAGTGTCGCCGTCTGTATCAGCATGAAGCTGCCGCTGCCGCGCGACTTCTTCGCGCCGGTGCGACTCGCGGCGGCCGAGACGGCGCAGCTCCGACTCGTGGCGTCGCGGCTGCTCGAGGCGCACGCCGCGCGCTTCGAGGCGTTCGGCGCCGGCGCGCTCGCCGACTCGCTCGCCACGGACTGGAAGCTCGTGCGGCGCAGCGGCGACGTGCGCGTCTTCGCGCGGCGCCGGCGCTCGCGGCGCGCAGCCGCTCGGCACCACCGCCACGCGCACGTGCTCGACGACGGCGAGCCGCAGGAGCTGCAGAACGTCGCCGAGCTGCCGGGCGTGCTGGCGGTCGGCTCGGTGGCCGGCACCGTCGAGGAGCTGCTCTTCGGGCTCGCGTGGCGCTCGGGCGAGCAGCGGCGCGCGCGCGCCTACTTCACGCGCGACGGCGTGGCGGACGGCGCCGAGCTGCTGGCGCTCGAGGCGCCGAGCGAGCTCGAACCGTTCCGGTCGCTGGGCGTGCGCTGGATGCTGCGCAAGGCGCCGCGCGGCTCGGTGCTCGTGAAGGACCGCGACTTCTGCTTCCTGCAGGCGACGGGCGTCATGCGCTCGCGCTTCGGCGAGAAGGTGGGCTACGAGCTGCGCCACTCGGTGCGGTTCCCGTCCTGCCCGCCGTTCGCGAACAGCTCCGTGGTGCGCGGGCAGCTCTACTCGTGCAGCTTCTTCCGGCAGCTCAAGCGCGGCCGCGTCGAGGTCTTCCACCAGGGCTCGTACGACGCCGCGGGCGAGCTGCCGAGCCTGCTGGCGGCCCACGCGGCGGTGGCGAGCCTCCCGGACTTCTCGCGCGTGCTCGAGTGCAGCTTCGCCAAGAAGCTCGCGCACGCCGTCGCGAGCAGCGACGAGCGCCTGCGCGCCGCGTCCATCGGCTCGGCGCAGGACTCGGTGGACGACGAGAAGCGCTGCGGCATGTGTCTGCGCCGCGTCGGCGGCGCGCCGAAGCGCTCGTGCGCGATCTGCCGCCATGTGAGTCACCTGCTGGAGCGCGGACCGTGAGTGATGGGCACACGGCGGACACCGACTGACGGTCCTTCTTGCAGTATGTGTGCTCGCAGTGCGGCGTCCGGAAGGAGATCGCCAAGGCGCGCGCGCGCTGCTTCTGCGGCGCGTGCGTGAGCAAAGTGCTCCACGACGACGCGCTCATCTACGCGACCCGCGATGCAGACGGCCGGCAGGAGGCGCGCGAGGCGGCGCGGAAGGCGCCGAGCAGCTCGCGTTGGGACTTCGACGACATCGACGACGACGAGCTGGTGCCGACGAGCCACGCGGTGGTGCTCGTGGCTCCGGACGCGCGCACGTACGACGTCGAGCGGCTCGAGGCGAAGAAACCCAAGCAGCTCAACAAGTTCGGCGCGCCGCTGGGCTCGAACCGGAGCCTCGCGTCGTCGCTGCGGCGCAGCGTCGTGTCGCCGCGCTTCCAGCGGCTGTCGACCGCACCAGACGTGCTGCTGCGCAGCGACGCGGGCAAGCGCCACTGGGGATCGTCCACGTCGGCGCTGTCGCTGCAGTCGCCGCAGCGGAGCGCGTCGAGCGTCGGGTCGTCGTCGATGCCGCAGCTCCGGCTGCCGGGGTTCTCTCCTCGTCGGGCGTCAGCGGTGGTGACGCCTCGAGGCGGCGCCCGCCGCAGCAGCAGCTTCGTCCTCAGTCCCGCGGGTGCGAAGGCGTCGCCGGCGCTCGTCCGGCGCCTGTCGTCGTCCTCGTCGGTCGAGGGCAACGCCGGGTCCACCAAGTCGCAGCGCCAGCGGCGGTTCTTCCGGGAGCTCTACACAAGTTGAAGTTTTTGTGGTGTTTTTGTGAGATAAGTTTTGATAGTGATGAAATGAAGGGTTTACATTCGTGCAACATTCAACACTCGTGCAACCTCCAGTTTTTGACTGGTTCGTGGCTCTTTTGGCGTCTCGCCGCGCCACATCTCGACCAGCACACGCCAGCATTTGCGAGCAGCAGCAGCAGCAGCAGCAGTAGGAAGCCTCCGTCCCCCCCGAGCCAACCAGCCAACCAGCCAGCATGAGCGACACGGAGGAGAAGAAGAGCGGCGCGTCGTACGAGGAGCGCGTGAAGCACGTGTCGGTCATCGCGCAGCCGCTCGCGAGCAAGAAGCAGACCAAGCGCGCGTATAAGGTCGTGAAGCGCGCCACCAAGGTCAAGGGCATCAAGCGCGGTGTCAAGGAGGTCGTCAAGAGCATCCGCAAGGGCGAGAAGGGCGTGTGCCTCATCGCCGGCGACATCTCGCCCATCGACGTCATCTCGCACATCCCCGTGCTCTGCGAGGAGAACGACATCCCGTACCTCTTCACGCCCTCCAAGGTGAGCTGCCACACAGCTTCTCGCTCGCTCTCTCTCGCTCAGCGCCGCAACGCACTCACTCTCGTCCGTTGTTTGCAGGTGGACCTCGGCGCCTCCGCGCTCTCCAAGCGCCCCACGAGCTGTATACTGATCACGCCGGGCAAGTCGGGCTTCAACGCGCTCGAGGCGTACGAGGAGCTGTTGCAGGAGGTCAAGCAGGTGCAGCCCGTGTATTAGAGAGCCACACGCCGGACGCGCGAGCGCACCCTCCCTCCCTCCTGTATCTATCCAGCGCCCGGCGCGCCGCAGCAGCTACCAGCACTCGCCGCCAGCGCTCAGCTCTGCGCGCCGACGCCTTCATCTCAGTACAAAGTCCCTCGAAGGCTGTCGCCGTCTCTCGTGCTGTCACCACTCTCTCTCACTCGCTCACTCTGCGACGCACCTCAGACTCCGAACGCGTCGCCGAACACGACGCGCGCGAGCTCCGCCCATGTCGCGACGCCCTCGACGCCGGGGAAGAAGAAGAAGAGGCTCTTGATCGAGCGGCTCGGGTGCAGCAGCACAAGCCGGAGGAAGCGCTCGCGCAGCTGCGCGCTCGAGCTGCCGGCGCGGAGCTCTCGCGCGATGTACGCGCGCCAGTACGGCGTCTCCAGCGTCGCCTTCCACAGCGCTGTGTCGGCGTTCTGCGCATCACCAACGTGTCAGTTCACACACTCTCACCGCTCATGACGAACGAACTCGCAAGCGAAGACGCACCAGCGCCGCGAAGAAGACCGCCACCAGGTCGTACAGCGGGTCGCCCGTCTTGACGTCCGCGAAGTCGATCACGAAGCTCGGGGTCCACTTGTGGGGGCCGAGGAACTTGCTCTGGCGCTTCGCCTGCAGCGCAGCACTCGAGTCGCCTTCGTCTTCGTCGTCGGAGCTGTCGCTATCGCTGCTGCTGCTGCACGTCTCCCACATCTCCTCGTCTTGAGCCTTCGCCTTGCCGAGTCCTCCGGCGGTCTGGAGGATCGACAGGCGCGGGCCGAGAGGGATGCCAAGGTCTTTCAGGTGCGCCTCGTCCACGATCGCGAGCGACTCCATCGTCAGCTCCTCCTGGTCCACCAGCAGCGGGACGTACTTGCCGCAGCCGATCGCGTTCAGGTGCGTGGCCAAGTCGTCGCCATTCGCGACGCTGCTGCTGTCGACGCGCGGAGCACGAGCGCTCGAGCCGAGGATGTTCTCCTGCGTAACGTCGCCGTGCAGGAGCACCGGCTTCGTCGCGAACCTGCTCGCTGGGAGCACGACTCGCGCCACGCTCTCGCTGTCCGAGGTCGGGAGGAACTGTTCCAGCGTGCGCATGAGCTGCGGCGGGATCACGTCCTCCTTGTAGTGGTCTGCGCGCAACAGCATTAGTTCTCCGCGTCGCAGCAGCGTTTCGAGTAGCACACAAGCTCCTACGCACAGTAGATCGAGCGCTTCCGGCGGCAGACGAGGTAGTAGATGTACCAGTCCCAGTCCGCCTTGCTGTGGCCGTACAAACCCTGCAGTCCGGCGTCGATCGGCACGGCGTGCAGGCGCGGGAGGAACTCGGTGCTGATCCACTTGGCGGTAGCCACCCAGCTCTCCTTCGAGACGCCGCCCTTGGCAACGAGCTTGTCCAGTCCGTCGAGATCTCCGCGGTACTCGATGATTACGTACGGCCAACGCCACAGACTGCCCTCACCTTCCTCGTCGTCCACGTCCGAGATGCTCAACAAGTGTCCGTGCTGGTACATCTGCGGTACCATCTTCTGCAGCGTCTTCATTTCCTCAGACGCTCCAGGAGACGACACGGCGTTCGCGATGAGAGCGTACGTCTCTCGCTCGATGCGGTAGCTCTCCTCCATCGCGCGGCGCAGCGTCATCGCGTCCCGGAGCTCGTGGGACTCGAGGATCGTCTTCTTCGCGCGCTTTGACGGCGACTCCGCGCCGCCGCCGCTGCGCTCGCCGCCATCGAGCTTGCTGAAGTTCGGCGAGAGGTACGAGGAGAACTCGAACTCGCCCCAGCGCTGGTTGAACTGGCTGAAGAGCTTGATCAGCACGCCCTTGCCGACCGCGAACGCCGGGTTCACGCGCGACGTGAGGCTCCGGAGCTTCGCCACGCGCACCTTCTTCGTCTCCTCGTCGATGTTAAGCACGTCAAACTGGCGCAGCACGCTCCGGTGGCGCAGCAGGATCTTCTTGATCAGCGCGCGCCACGGCTCCAGGATCGCGAACGTGCTCACGTACAGGTCCTGGTTCATGTACCCGTGCACGCGCGGGATCTGCATGAGCCGGAAGAGGTCGAACGTCTCCGGACGCGTCTGCTTGATCCGGTGCTGGAACTGGCTCAGCGCTTCGTCCTGCTGGTCGTTGAGTAGGTCCTTCATGAACGCCAGGAGGTTGTGCGAGTCGACGAAGTTCTGCGTCACCGCGACCGTCGTGTCCAGGTTCAGGATGAGGTGCCACCACCCGCTCGGGACGTAGATCGTCTCGCCTTCCTCCTGAATCACCTCGATCGGCTTCTCGTGTGGCTTGAGCGTCGGGTACACGTGCAGGTACCACGATAGCGACGTCATGTTGAGCGCGTGCTCTCGTCCCGACCCGTTCTTGCCCGTGGACACTCCCGGCGGAGGCGAGTCGGGCGGGTAGATCGCCCACCGCTTCCTGCCCTTCACGA
Source organism: Globisporangium perplexum (assembly GCA_023333865.1). Classification (NCBI taxonomy): domain Eukaryota; phylum Oomycota; class Peronosporomycetes; order Pythiales; family Pythiaceae; genus Globisporangium; species Globisporangium perplexum. The sequence continues at coordinate 6,937 of JAASFS010000594.1, read as the reverse complement.
GCGTGTTCCATGCCGACGTCCTCGCGGGATCCGTGTGCCACGGCGCGCCGGTGCGCTGCGGACCGATCACGAGCCACCGGAAGTCGGGACGCAGCGGATCGTCATTGTCCGCCTTCTCCTTCCGCTCCTCACTCGACGTCTCGCTCTCGACACCTGACGAGGACGCTTGCTCGCTGTCGGCCCCCTTCTTTGCCTTACGCTGCGCCACGACGCTCAGCATGTCCTCCTTGAAGAACTTGAGGTCGTCGACGTTGTAGTCGTCCAGCAGCTCCGGCAGCTTCTCGCCGAAGTTCGGGTCGAAGATGTAGAGCGGCGTCTCGTCGTTTTGCTGCGAGACGTACTGGAAGTAGTCGCGGAACGTCATCTGGAGCGTCTTGCCGCTGCCGAAGAAGTCGAGGTTGTGCGTCATGCGGTGCTTGGCCTGGTCCGGGAAGCGCTCCACGAGCTTCTCCGGAGTCCACTGCGCCGACACCAGCGCGCGTCAGTCGCGATCACTCACCAGAGGGTCCACGTGACAGTTGCTCCTGTCTGCGCACCTCAGTCGACGCGTTCCACTTGCTCACGGCTCCCTTGATGATGAACGGGATGCGCGAGTACTCTCTGCGCCAGCCCCATACACCCGCGTCAGTCCCGTTCCAACACTCTCTTCCCATGCCAACACCATCCAAGCATGGCGCCATACTCAAAGTACTGCTGGTACGTGATGTCCGCGAGCTCGAGCTTGCGCATGCGCCGCGCGTACGGGTCGAGCGCGGCGTCGGGCATCACGAAATCCTTGAGCTCCATGTGGCAGCGACACCAGCGGCGGTAGAGGAAGTCGGACGCGAAGCCGCGCACCGCCAGCGGCGCGTAGAGCGGCATGCTCGCCGGTCGCTCGCGCGGGAAGAAGGTCGTGAGGCGCCAGTTGTCGCGATAGAAGAAGTCGCCGTGGTGGCGCCGCAGGCAGTGCATCATCCACAGCGGCTCCTCGCGGCAGAACACGTAGAGCGCTGCGCAGCGCGAGCAGCAGTCAGATGACCGCATTGCAAGCGGCAGGCAGGCAGCAGGCTGGCGAACAGCGACGCACCGGAGCATGTCTGTGAGAGCTGCAGGAGCTCCTGCACGTCGCAGAAGAGCGTCACGTACGCCACGAGCTCGTCGTGGAGACCGCGGAGCGCGGAGGTCGCGAGCGCCGGCTGCCAGTTCATGGCGCGCGGAGGGAGGGAGGGGGACGCTTGAGCCTCAAGGCTTTGCTTTCGGTACTGGAGAGCGAGAGGCCGAGTGCTCTGGAGGAGGAGGAGGGAACGAGCGCGCGCGTGTGCTGGAGACGCGCGACTGACGTGTGCCGGCGTCTTGTGATGGATTTTCAGTCGCTTTTGATTAGCATCGCCTGATCGAGTAGCGAGATTCGAATTACACGGGTCTTCTGAATGCACAGAATCGAGTCGAGGATGTTCACCCACGATTCACACCAAGATGCTGGCGCGACTGCTTACAGCGTGCCGCGAGGGCAGCGAGGTGGCGGCGCGCGAGATCGTCGCCGCCCATCACGACCAGCAGGAGGAAGCGGCGAGCCTGCTGGATGCCTTCGACGAAGGCGGCAACACGCCGCTGATCACTGCGTGCAGACATGGACACGGTGACCTGGCGGTGGTTCTCCTCGAGCTCGGTGCAGACGTGAACGTGGGCACGGCCGAGACCGGCGCCACTCCGCTGTACATCGCCGCGCAGGAAGGTCATGCCGGCGTCGTGCAGAAGCTGCTCGAGCACGGCGCGGACGTGAGCATCGCGTGCACGGACGACGGGTGGACCCCGCTGTTCGCTGCTGCTAGCAACGGCCACGGCGGCATCGTCTCGGCTCTTCTCGACGCTGGAGCTGACATGAACGCGGCTGCCCTGGACGGTGCGACTGTGCTCTACGGTGCTGCTCAAGTCGGTCTCACTGACCTTGTTCACGTGTTTGTGGGAGCCGGCGCAGACGTGAACGCTGCGGGCTTCGATGGCTGGTCGGCTCTTCATGTTGCGGCGCTGGGTGGCAGCGTCAGTGCGACAGCCGCGCTGCTCGCAAGCGGCGCAGATGCGGACATCGTGCACGACGAAGACGGATGGACGCCGCTCCACTGCGCCGCGCAGGAAGGACACGTGGATGTGCTGGTCGAGCTGGTGGCGAATGGCAAAGCAGACGTCAACGCGAAGGCGAACGAGGAGAGCTGTTGGGTCAGCGCTCTGCACGTCGCTGTCGGGAACCGCCACTCTCGCGCCGTGGCGAAGCTGCTGGAGCTCGGTGCGAGCGTCGATATCACGGATGTGCTCTCGCGGACTCCACTCCACGACGCTGCTCTCAAGGGCTGCAGAGACGCCATGGTCGTGCTGGCGAAGAGTGGCGGCGCGGACGTGAACGCGGTCGACGTGAACGACGAGGCGCCGCTCCACCTCGCGTGCGAGGTGGGCAACGTCGAGATCGTGAGGGAGCTGCTCGCGCTCGGGGCGAACCCGAGAGTCTCCGCTCCACTTGGCGGGACTCCGATGGACACAGCTGCTCGGAACGGCCACAAGGACGTCGTGGTCGAGCTCCTTTCGCACGGCGTCGAGGTGGACACGACGAACGGCAACGGAGAGACGGCGCTGCACGACGCGTCTGGAACTGGCAACCTGGAGGTCGCCGAGCTGCTGCTGGCGCGCGGGGCTGACGTGAACGCAGTGGGCGACGACAAAGCGACGCCGCTACACTACGCGGCGTGCGGCGTGCGGAAGGATCTCGTGCTGCTGCTCCTGGCGCACGGAGCGAGCCTGGACACGGTCACAGCGGAGGGAGAGACGCTTCTGCACTTTGCGACAGCAGGCGGGTGCATCGACATCGTGACCGAGCTACTGGACCGCGGTGCGAAGCTGGACGCCGTCACGACGAGCGACTGGAGTGTTCTTCGCACTGCTGTGGCGCGTGGTCACGACGCCGTCGTGAAGGAGCTGCTGGCGCGCGGGGTAGACGTCGCCTTCGCTTCCTCGACCGACGGCTACACTGCGCTGCACCAGGCAGCCGCCGGCACTAGCAAGAGCATCGTGCTGCAGCTCCTGGAGGCTGGCGCAGACGTGAACGTCGCGGATCTCAGCGGCGACACCGCGCTTCACTGCGCCGCCGCAGCTGAAGAGATGACGGAGGAGATCGTGCAGGCGCTGCTTGCCGGTGGCGCGGGTGTGCATGCGACCAACGCTCGCGGTCAGACTCCGCTGCACGTCGCAGTCTTCAAGTCGCACAAGGGGAGCGCGGAGACCCTGTTGACACACGGAGCGGACGTGAACGCCGCGTCCTCGGACGGGTTCACCCCGCTGCACCACGCCGCGCTGCGAGGCAATGTGGAGATCGTGAAGCAGCTGCTGGCGCACGGAGCGGACGCGGAAGCCACGACTGCGGACGGCAAGACCGCGCTTCAGATGGCGTCGAAGAAGAAGCGCACGAAGGTCGTGGCGCTGCTGTCGTAGTTGGCTGCGTCGATTTGATGTGGCGTCTGGCGGAGCTGAGCAGCCAGGGAAGAACGATGCTTGGTGTAAAGATGCTTCGTGCTCCTTGGACAGATGCGTTCATCAGTCGAACCGTTCGGAGCCAGAGCGCTACCGGACTCGTGCAGAACCTGGTAGACCTGGAAACGACCTGGAAGATCGTTTCCAAGCGAGGGAGAGATCCTGTCGGTCCTGCAAGCCAGCCGCAACACATCGGGGTGTGTGTATCGTACAGCACGACACCATACATGGCACCGAGAGCCTTAGTGCTTCTCTTGTGCCGATGACCACGTGGATCGCATCACCTGTGCACTCCCGAGAGCAAGGTCGGCAGCTTCTTCGATGCTGCGTCTTTCAAAGCTCTCGATGCTCACACACCGTCAGGAACGCCAGCTTCTCGTCGATGTTCAACGGCAAGGGAGGCACTTGCGTTGTACACATCTCTCAATGAGAGTTCGCTCAGGACACCGTATGCTCCTGTCCGATGGCTCCAGCGCGATAACGTGAGGTCGCTCATTGCTAACCTCCGCTTTGTCAAAGATTGTTGTTCACTGCTTCGTCGAGCGTGGGGCTGTGGTGAACCGGGGCTCCAGCAAAGCTGGTGGCTTCTTCGACCATACGAGAGGGATCTCACCTGCTTTGCCACACCCGCGTCGCTGAGAGTGTTGCGCGTCATGTCAAGTGAACACAAGTTGCCTCCAAGTTCAGCTGCCAGTGGCAGCAAGCTCTTCTCGTCGTCCTCGAGACAATAGTTAGGTTCACACAGCTCCGCAGCACATTTTTGAAGCGATGCAGCAACATCGTCGCCATCGGACGGCAGCACTTTGTTGAGATGCAATCCGGTGCAGGACGTGGGTCAGAACCGGAGTTCAGGCAAGGGTGACCGGATTCAAACTGTGGCTATTGGAGTTGATGTGCTGGCGCCGGTGATGAGGTCGAGTTGACGTGACGTTCGTGCTGGATGGAAGCGTTCGCGCGTGCAAATGTGAGTCCCGAGTTGGCAGAGTCCGTTGTTGATGATCCCTCTTCTGCGCGAGTCCACAACGAGGCAGCTTCGCACGTATCCTAGTTGCTCGCAACCCGGATGCTTGCAATCACAGGACGATACCTCGAGATACAATCGGCAACAGCTCCCATTACACTGTGATCGCCTCGGCCGCGCGAGTCGGACACAGTACACACACGCATGGCCGCCAACACGCCTGCTCACTTCGACAACAGCGCCACGACATGGATGCACTTCCCCCGAGACGCGAGTTCCAGAGCGGTCTCTCCGGCGTCCGTCGTCGCCCACGCGTCCGCTCCGTTCGCCAACAGCTGCTCCGCAGCGCCTGTGTTCCCTCGTTTTGCCGCATCGTGGAGCGCCGTGAAGCCGCCAGCACGCACCGCGTCCACTTCCGCTCCGTGTGCGAGCAGGACCCCCACATCCCACTGGCGGAACCAGTTCGCCACTGCACAGTGGAGCGGCGTCTGTCCGAGGTTGTTGACTGCGTCCACGCTCGCGCCGTACGCCAGCAACATGCCCCCGACATTCTCGTTGGTATGTACTGTTGCCGTTGTCGCCGAGTGCAGCGGAGTGTTGCCAGTTGAGTCGCAAGCGTCCACACTCGCGCCGCTCTCGAGGAGCAAGAGCAGGACGCACATGTCTCGACAGGATGCAGCGGCGATATGCAGCGCAGTTGTCTGATCCGTCGGCGAAGCGAAGTGGACGTCGGCACCGCGCGACAGCAGCTTCTTCACGACCAGGTAGTGTCCAGCTTTCGACGCGATGTGGAGAACGCTCCGACTTGCTGCCGTCACGGCATTCGGGTCCGCGCCGCGATCCAACAACGCGTCCAGGATATCGATGCATCCGCCCTCGGCGGCGAAGTGGAGCGCGGTCTCTCCGGTGTTCGTCACACAGTCCACACTAGCTCCGAGCTCCAGAAGCGTGAAGAAGAACGTCGCGCTCTTAGCGCTTGCAGCGAAGTGGATCGGAGTGGCACCGACGACATTTCTCGCGCTCACGTCGACTCCGTGTGCCACCAGAAGCAGCATGGTATCCAAAGATCTGCCGCGTAGTGCTGAGTGAAGCACTGTCTCCCCTTTATGGCTTACGGCGTGGACGTTCGCGCCGTGCTGGATCAGGAGTGCCGCGATCTCAGCGTTGATCCATCCCGCCGCCATGTGCAGAGGCGTCACGAGTGCCGCATCCTCTGCGTTCACATCTGCGCCAAGTTCCAACAGCCTCGCCACGACCTCGATATCTCCACTCTCTACTGCATGATGCAGCGGCGTCAGCCCCCCGCCGTCGGCTGCGTCCACGTACGCGCCGAGCTCCACCAGTTTCTCCACAACCGCAAGCTGGCGATCCATCACAGCAATGTGGAGCGCAGTCGCATAGGTGTAGCCCTCCCCGCTCGCTTCGTGCTCTAACTGTGCGCCATGACGCACGAGCTCTGCCACGATATTGACGTAGCCGTTGTCCGCCGCAACGTGCAGCGGAGCCCAGTAGCCCCCATCGCCGTCGTCGTTTGTGCCCGGATCCGCGCCGTTGTTCAGAAGCTCCGTCACGACGTCCAAGTGGCCCCTGTCCACGGCCTCGTACAGTGCCGTGTACCCGATGTGATTCGACTTGTTCACATTCGCGCCGTGTCGGATCAGCGCCGACACGATGTCGGTGTAGCCAATCCGCGCAGCGGCAGTTAGAGGCGTCGCAGTCGCAGTGCTGAGTTCGGGGTCTGCACCATTCGCCAGCAGCTTCTCCACGACAGTCGTGTATCCTCCCCACACTGCGACCAGGAGTGGACTGGCGCCGTCATTGCTGCGTGTGGCGTTAGCGTCCGCGCCAAGTTCCAGCAGTGCTGTCACCAGCGCATCGTGGCCGTGGCAGCAGGCGGCGGTGAGCGGCGTGTCGTCGTTATCCCCTGCCGCGTCCAACAGATCGTCTCGAACGCGAGAAAGAGCTGCTTCTCCGACAAAGTTGCTGTCGCTGTCTGGTGTGTAGAGGAGAAGCACTTGGCGCGCGGCGGCTTCGTTGCCGTCGCGACATGCGGTCAGTAGCCGCTCGAGCGGCGAGGGTTCGTCCGCGGAGCGAGCGCGACAGCAGAGAGTGGGCGTGTTGCTGCTGCTGCGGTCGTCGTCGTCATCGGCGGCAGCGGCAGTGGCGGTCGGAGCGGGCGTCATGCGTGGTCTCACCTTCAGTGGTGAATTGTTCGAATGCTTCCCCGAAACAAACGAACTAATGCAGCGAGTTTGACCGTAAACCGAACAGAGGGTGTATGTGAGGACTCACCATCACTCACGATATCCAACCAACACTCACCGTGCTCACTAGCGCATTCATGACAACATTCTGCACAAGAGTGTTTGTTGATTACGCTAGTTCTGCATTTGGTGTAATCCTGCTGGGTGCGGTGATTACTTCTGATCCGCACCCACGCACGCACGAACTGTGCTCTGCAGTGCAAGATACACCCTG
>JAASFS010000593.1:0-15157 GCA_023333865.1 Globisporangium perplexum | reverse complement strand
TAGCCGACGATCGTGCCGACTTGTCGTGCTGTCTGGCCGGTCGCGTGCGCCGCGCCGAGCACCGCGTACGCTGTGACGCACGCGAGCAGACAGAAGACTCCGGCGAGGAGTTTTCTCACGTAGCTTCGGTGTGTAGTGTTGTGGTAGTAGACAGCGATGTAGAGCAGCGCGGCGAGAAGTCCCATGGCGTTTGTGGTCACGACGGGGAAGATGCTGTTCATGAGCAAGCCGTAGGTGACCCAGAGGAAGCTGCAGCTGAGTATCGCGACGAGCGGCACGACGGAGACGTCCACAACCTGCTTGGTCTTGTGGATCCGGTAGAGGCTCGCAGCCGGACTCGCGAACACAGCTAGCGTCGTGATGGTCGTCCCGATCTTGAGCACTGTGAAGAAAGTCGCGTTCACCATGGCGGTGGTGGTGTGTGTGCGCTGCGCGAAGCGAATTGCGTTGTCATGGCAGGAGCGAAGCAGGCAGGGAGGAGATCGATCGAGATATGGCGATCTAGCCTGCTCTCTCCACAGACCACAGCGAGCACTGGGCTTGTCCAGCAGAGCGCACAAGAGAGAGAGAGAGAGAGAGAGAGAGAGCTGACTGGCTGGCGTAGAGAGGAACGACTGGACGCCACCCTCGCGAGCAAGCGCCCTTGTGACTACAAGTTCGGATCTGACCGCCGCGAACTGAGAACTGAAGGTGGTGGTCGCCTCCGACATCCGACACGGATCGCAAGTCGGCGCGCGATACACGCTGCGTGTGCACGTGCGTGTGGCTCTGAAAATTCGCGGCCGGGCATAGCCGAGTCCGCACGTTGAAGTCGCGCTGAGCGACCGCCGTCGCGCGGTGATCGCGACAGTCGCCGCGCGGTTCAGTTTGACGCCGTCGGTGGTCGCTCCAATGCGCTCGTGTCGGGTGTGGTTGTAATCCGGCAGAGCGGGTCAGCTGGCGGAAACAGCTAGCCGAACGTCGTCATTGTGGAGTCTCCGGCGGCGCAAGTTCGCATCGAGACTCAACACGGATCGATGGTGCCAGGATGAACAGCAAGCAGGTTGGCGCTCAGCACCGCTCCGAGCAGATCGCTCACGCAAGCAGAGCGGGAGTGTGTACCGAACGCTTCGAAGGCGGAGAATCGCGCGGCGCTTCCGAGGCGACAATCGCGTCCCCGAACTCTATGGGATCGCCGCTCGCCCACATTGCAAACGAACGAGCGAGCGAGCGAGCGGCTAACAGCAGCGCGACCAAGGCTGCTACTGCTGCTGCCTCCTCCCCGTCCGCTCCTACCAGCTTAAATACTACGGCGAACAAACCCGGCGTCAGTCTCTCGGTCGACTGGAGGAGGTCGTTCCTCCTGCGCCGCGATCTCGCGTTCTTCGCATTGTCGACGCTTCCAGTTCTCCCCCACGACCCTCGCTAGAACCAGCCGAAGCAGCACGTGCGCACGCTCGCGGCGTTCGCGTCCTTCTCGATCGCGCCGTGCGCCAGCAGGAAGTCGATGATGTGCGGGATCACCTGCGCGTTATCGCCCTCCTTCGCGCACTCGAGCGCGCCGGCACCTTGTTCGGTCTGCGCGTCGATGTTGGCGCCGTGGCGGATTAGCACGCGCAGCACGTCCAGGTGGCCGAAGAGCGCGGCGAAGTGCAGCGGCGTCATGCCCACGAGGTCCGTCTCGGACGACCGCTCCACGCGCTCGTTCACTGACGCGCCGAACGCCAACAGCAGCTTGATCATCCCCGTCTGACCGGTCGTCGCTGCCACGTGCAGCGCAGTCAGACCCGCGGACGTGCGCTCGCTCAAGTCCGCGTGGTGCTCCTGCAAGAGGAACTCCGCGATCAGCGTTCGCCCGATGCCCGCCGCAGTGTGCAGCGGAGTGGTGTCGCGTGTTCCGAGCATCCCAGCATGCGCGCCGACCTCGCAGAAGTACGCTACGACATCCAGGTGGTCGTTCTCCACCGCGCTGATCAGCGCGTCGTACCGGATCTCTCGCTGGCGCAGCTCCTGCGAGTTCAGAGCGTCGGCCGCCGCCGCGCCGTCGTGGCCGTCTCCGTGGCCGACCGACTCGTCATGGGATCCGCCGCCGCCAGTGCTCAAGCGGAGCTGCCGGTGCTGGATCTCCACGAGGTACTTCACCACCTCGGTGTGGCCGTCGGCTGCCGCAAGCGCCAGCGGTGTGACCTTCGGGTCGGTCGGGTGCTGCCTGTCGAAGTCGTGCGTGAAGCCGTGCTCCTGCAGATACTGGAGCACGCGCAGTTGCCCGCTCGCTGCCGCCACGTCCGTGACGGTCAGCTTGTCGCGTCCCTCGGCGTACAGGTCCGCGCCGTACTCCAGGAGCGCCTCCACGACGGCCACCATCCCGTGCACTGCGGCGATGTGCAGCGGCGTGTACCCGAATTCGTCCCGCGCGTCCACGTTCGCGTCGCTCTCGGCGAGCAGCCGCACGGCGTCCTCGTCGCCGTTCTCGGCCGCGAAGTGCAGGTATGTGAAGTCCCGGTCGTCCTTCATCGAGTGGTTCACGTCCGCACCGTTCGAGACGAGATACTCCATGATGGGCAGCTCGCGGCTCAGCACCGCGGCGCACAGCGGCGTGACGTCGAACTCGTTCTTGAGGTCCACGTCCACGCCCTCGGACACGAGGTGGTCGAGCACCTCGAGGTGGCCGTTGCTCGCGACCGCGTGGATCGGCGAGTTGTGCGTGCGCCAGTCCGGGTCGACGCTCATGAGGTACTGCATGACCTCGAGGTGGCCATACTCCGCGGCCGCGAACAGCGGCGTGGCCCGGTCGAACGTCTCGGCGTCCACGCGCGCGCCGCGGCCGACGAGCAGTGTCACCATGTCCCAGTCGCCGCGGATCGCCGCGCGGTGCAGCGGCGTCGTCGCGGTCTTCTCGTCGCGGTTGTTCACATCCGCGCCGGCGTCCAGCAGCAGCCGCGCGACGTCTGGGGACCCCTGCGCCGCTGCGAAGTCGAGCGCCGTGATGCCGAACTCCATCGCGGCGTTCACCTGCGCGTCGTGCGCGAGCAGCACCGCGACCACCTCGAGGCTGTCGTTCGCACTCGCGATGTGCAGCGGCCGCCAGTCGGTTTCGGTGGCCTCTGGGTCGGCACCGCGCGCGAGCAGCAGCTCTGCGACGGCGGCGTGGCCCTTGCGCGCCGCCCAGTACAGCGGCGTACAGCCCGTGCCGTCGAGCGCGTCCACGCACCGCTTCCTGCTCTTGGCGTCTACCAGCGCGTCCAGCAGCGCGGTGACCACCGCGACGTGGCCGCCCTTCGCCGCGCCGTGCAGCGACGTCATGCGGTGCGGACCGCTCGCGCGCGCCGGGTCCGCGCCGCGCGCCAGCAGCGCCGCCACGACGCCCGCGCGGCCCTTGGAGGCGGCCAGCAGCAGCGCCGTGACGCCGTGCGCGCTGTCCAGCACGTCAACGTCGACGACGTTGCCGCTCTCCCCAGTCGCCAGCGCCGTAACGCGCTCAACGTCTCCGCGCAGCGCCGCCGCATGCAGCTCGTCCGCGTGCAGCTCGCTGAGGCGGAGCGCGTTGCCACCGCCACCGCTGGTGCTGCCGGTGCTGCCGCGGCCAGCGAGCGCGTCGCGCGGCAGAAAGGCGGCCTCGGAAGCCAGCGCCGCCGCGAAGTCGCGGGCACTCGAGGCACGCGCGACCATCGGCGCGCGGACGTCCGTCATGTGTCTCGATCTGTGACGTGTGAGAATGGTGCAGCGTAGCGACTGCTGGATGGGTGATCTGAGATTGACTTGAAGTGAGTATGCAATGTCGAACAGCAATCCTACACTAGTGAATAAAAGAAGGGATTGCTCCACTTTGACGCACGAAGAGATACGCAAGAAGGACATGAGATGGATGCCGCTACGCTCACGCAGTTTCGACCGCACCGTGCGCCTGGAGGAACGCGAGGACGTCCGGCACCGCGGCCGCGTCGCCGCAGGCGCGCGCGCACTCGAGCACGCCCGTGCCCTGCGACGTCCGCGCGTTCACGTCCGCGCCGTGCGCCAGCAGCGTCTCGAGCACGCTCACGTGCGCGTATAGCGCCGCGAAGTGCACACCCGCAGTGCCGTTCAACTCCGGCTCGGACGAGTCCTCCACTGCCTCGCCTGCCGACGCACCATGCGCCAGCAGCACCTCGACCACGTCCGCGTGCCCTTCCGTCGCGGCGCACAACAGCGGCGTGAGACCCGCGCCGATCCGAGTCTGCACGCTCGCGTGCTGCGCGTCGAGCAGATACGCGACGACCTCGGCGCTGCCGACAGCGGCGGCGGTGTGCAGGGCGGTCGTGTCCTTCGTTGTGAGCATGTCGATGCTCGCGCCTCCCTGCTCGCACAGGAGCTTCACGATCTCCAAGTGTCCGCCCTCGATCGCGCCGACCAGCGCGTCCGTCCTGCGCGCGATCTTGAGCTCCTCGTCCGTGCTGCTCTCGTCCTGCCACTGCAGCAGGAACGCGACGACCTCGGGGTGCCCGACGGCAGCAGCCAGCGACAGCGGTGTCACGCCGTTCGTCTCCTTGTCCAGGTCGCGTGCCAGCCCGTTGTCGACCAGGTACTTGAGCACTGCAAGGCGACCTGCTGCAGCTGCAAGGTGTGGCGCGACCAGTTGGTCGCCGCCCTCGCCGAATGGGTCAGCGCCGTGCTCAAGCAGGAGGCTGAGGATCGCGACGTGGCCGTGGATCGCAGCGACGTGGAGCGGTTCGTGGCCTGCACCCGTCGTGGCATGGATGTCGGCGCCGCTTGCGATGAGGAGCTTCGCTACCTCTTCGCGGCCGAGCTCGGCGCAGTAGTGCAACGAGCTGTAGGCGTCGCTCTCGGCGATCTTCTTGTTTACGTTCGCGCCGGCGCCAATCAGCATCTTCGCGACCTCGACTTGGTCGCGGACTGCGGCGACGCACACTGCTGTAAAGCCGAACTCGTCCTCAGTCTCCACGTCCACGCCTTCCGCGAGCAGGAACGCGAGCACTTCGGTGCAGCCGTTCGCGGCGACGACGTGGATCGGAGACTTGTGCGTCTTCCACTCCGCATCCAGGCTCGCGAAGTACTTGGTAGCGTCGAGATGGCCACGCTCTGCTGCGGTGTAGAACGGCGTGATGTGCGCGGCGGTCGCGGCAGACGCCTCGGCACCGCGGCTCACGAGGAACTGGCACATGGCCAGGTCACCTCGCACCGCGGCAAGGTGCAGCGGCGTCATGTGAGTCTCCCTGGCGCCGGCCACGACTCGAGCGCCGGCGTCCAGCAGCAGTCCCGCCAGCTCGGCCGAGCACTGCAACGCCACAAAGTGCAGCGCAGTGATGCCGCCCTGCATAACGGCATCGACGTTCGCTCCGCGCGCGAGCAGCAGCGCCACAACCGCAGCGTGCTCCTTGCTGCAGGCGACATGCAGCGGACGCCATCCGTCCATCGTCACTTCTGTGTCAGCACCGTGGTCGAGCAGCAGACGGACGACCTCAGCGTGGCCCTCGCTCGCTGCGCAGTGAAGCGCCGAGTAGGTGCTGCCGTTGATCGCGTCAATGCTGCGCTTCGCCGCGGGGCACTGCTCGAGCAGGAACGCCACCACTGGCGCGCGACCGTGCAGCGATGCCAGCATGAGCGGAGTGGACGCATTCTTGGTGGCAGCTGCGGCGTCGGCGCCCCGCGCCACAAGTAGCCCGACCACTGGCAGGTGGCCCTCACGCGCAGCCACGAGCAGCGCTGTTGCACCGCTGGCGTCTTGCTCGTCCACTGGCTGCTCCGGCGCATCCAGCAGCGTCCGCACCAGCTCCAGGTCACCACGCGAGGCAGCTGCATGCAGTGCCGACGCCGCCTTCTCTGCAGCGCCGCCAGCGTTCGCGCTCGCAGGCTCGGGCTCCGGGTCGGTCGACATCGCGCTTGCGCTCGCGTTGGTCGTCTTGGGCCACCAACGATGGACCTTGCCGACTGGCGAAACGGGAGTTTGACACGCAAAAATAACGGCTGAAATACTGTGAATCACGCGAGAGACATAATAGTTTGTGTCGCAGTTGAAGCTGTCGAGCAAAACGACGCCTCCGCCGCCATGGGCGGGAAGGAGAAGGTCTCCGCTCTTTCGCAGGCGACCGCCGTCGGCGGCAGCTCCTCCAGCGTGCTCAGCGCGCCGTCGACGCCCTCGAGTTCCAATCGGAAGTTGCGCAGCGGCGCTGCCGGGAACCGACTCGGTGGTGCGATCTCCTCCATCCAGGTGCGCCGTGTGGCTCGTCCGTGCGATCTTTCTCGCACTCGCGTGGTGCAAGCGACCTCGTGGAACCTCACACGCTGCGGCTTGAGACGCAGTCGTTCCGGAGGAAGAAGTACATCCGGCAGCGCCTGATCCCACTTGCTGGTGGGGATCCGAACCTCCAGCAGCCGCCATTCGCCGATCGGGGGCATGTACGAGCAGCCGCGCGCCGACCGCTGCGAGGGCGGAGCAGAGACGGAGACACCGAGCGAGGGAACGGCAGTGGCGAAGAGGAAGAGTCGGGTGACGACGACCGCGATGGCGGCGAACAGGCGCTGGACAGAGAGGAGGAGGAGGAGGAGGAGGAGGAGGAGACAGGCAGTCCGACCGGAGAGATCGACCGCCTGCAGCGCTTCCACGCGGCGCTGTCGTCACCCGAGCGCGTGCAGCAATGGATCTCCACGTACGAGTCCGAGAAGCAGCGCTTCGCGTCCTTCGCGGTGTTCGCGGAGCTGAAGCTGGATGAGATCCGAGACGCGGTTGTGGGGAGGCCCAACGCAGTCGAGGTCGCCGCCTGCTTCGCGAGCTTGGTCAAGGTCCCCGGCCTCGTCGGCTGCTACAAGGAGCTGCTCGAGAAGCTTGCGGCCGGCATCCAGAGCGCGATCTACCTCCCAGCAGACGACGACACGGGGGCGGCGATGGCTTATCTCCAGGACTCTGCGCCAATGGCGACGCTAGTGCAAAGCTTCTTCGATCGGAAGACGTACTTCGCCCTCGCGCGCGAGCTCCAGACCCACCTGTTCGAGCAGCGCAGCATTCACGACGCCGGCGTTCTGCGCTCACTGAGCGTCGACGAGGTGGTGTGCGTCTTCGCGCAAGTGCCGATGCGCCAGCTGCAGCTCGGACTCGCAGAGATCGCGGCACGGGAGACCTGCAGCTCGCGCTTCGAGCAGCTATTCGCGTTCATGGCGGAGAAACACAGTGATCGGATGCGCGAGGCGCACGTGCACAAGAGCATCCGCGACGACGAGGACGAGGCGTATCCGTTCTTCATCCCGCTCGCGTCCAGCGCGCAGATCTGCCGCGCGATCTCGCGCAGTGCGAGCTCCTTCAGCGCGAGCGGCAAGGAGATGATCCTGTGCTCGATCCTCGAGTTCGTCGACGTTGACTCGTTCAAGGACGTGTTCAAGCGCTTCGACGCGCACGCCAAGGCGCTCTTCCTGCACCACTTGAGCGTCACAGAGAGTAGCGACCACCTGCAGGCGATCGTCAGCCAGCTCCCGAACGCCGGTGACATGGTCTTCCGCTTCTACCTGGTTTCCTGCGGCGCGCAAGGCGATCCGATGAGTGTCGCGAAGCAGACGCTCTTCCCCAAGCTGCTGAGCGCCGAGGTTGAGTACTTCTTCCTCTGCGACTTGGCTGCGTACCTGAACGACGAGCAGTTCCAGTTGCTCTCGAAAGAGTACGAGAAGAGCGTGCAGGAACGGAAGCGCCTGCGCCGCGCACGACGAAGCACGTTCCAGTCGGAGGCAGATGGAGAGTTCGATGACGACTTCGGTGACGACGACGATGATGAGAGCGGCGACGGGAAGCGTGGTGAGAGGTCCATCAAGTCGACGATCGAGAGCTTCCAGCTGATGATCTGGAACTTCCTCCACCACCACCGCCTCTCGAGCGCGCAGGTGTACTCGGTCATCGCGACGGTGATGCTGCCGTCGCTAGAACCAAACGAGCTTAGTGCGCTCATCGACTACGCGCTCGAGCAGTTCCCACTTGACGGACGCTGGTCGCAGCTCTTGCGTGTCGTGAACGAGATCGAGCCCGAACAGGGTGCCGCGTCATCGTCTGCCGCAGCAAGCGGCGGTGCATCGATGGACGCTAACGTAGTCGACATCGTCTGCGAGAACGTCCAGGAGACGCGCATGAAGCTATTGAAGAAGCTCTTCAGCATGCTCTCTCGCCAGGAGCGTGAGAGTTGGCTCGACAAGATCAACGCCAAGTTCACGACCAAGGCGATGAAGCACAGACTCCAGCAGCTGAAGCAGGAGGCGGCCAAGAATGTGGTGATCACTGCAGCGCCAGAGCCCGCGCCGCAGGTCAACCTCAGCGACCCGAAGGCGTACGTCCCGCAGATGAACGTGGAGCTCAAGATGCAGTGGATGGAGTGTCTGCTGGACGCGATCACGACGGACAAGGAGTACTCGGCACGCATGGCGATGCTGCGGCAGGTGCTGCAACCGTTCCTGGACGGCAAGACTCCGGCTGGCGCAGCTGCGCCAAAGGTGTCGGCGGTGGCAGTCGAGAAGAGCGTCGTACACATGCTCAACCAGGTCACCCCAGCAGAGCGAACGAAGCTGCTCTTGACGATTGCGCCGCCGGCACTGCCCGAAGCGAAGCCCATGCTTGATCGCGCGACGTCCCCGATCCTTCAGCTACGTGAGGAGCCTCGCGTGGCGCCGCAGCCCGTTCTCCCAACCACGAACCCGGACATCCTGAGTGCATTCCAGTCGCTGCTGATGTGCAAGTCCGAGGAGCGCGTGCTGCAGTTACTCCGGTCCGCGCTCGTCGCAGAAGACGTCGTCGTCGTCGCAGAAGACGTCGTCATCGTCGCGAGGTCGCCGCCAGTAGTTGCAGAGCGAGACGAGAGTCATCCACTCGACCTCAGCCTCTCGCCAGTGGCTGCAGAGAGAGACGAGAGCCGTCCGCTCGGACTCGGGCTTTCGCTTGGCTTGAAGCGGAAGCTGAGCGCGGTCATCGCAGTCGCCGAGCCGATGGAGTGGCAAGAGTGCGTGAAGCTCGGGTCCGTGGACGTCGGGTGCCAGACGGCGCCGCTGGAGCTCGAAGCGCCGATCGGAGTGCCCGTGCCGGTCGAAGTGCTCACGGATCCGATCGCGCTCCCGGACAAGCCGTCTGCGCGGATGTCCGTGCTCCCGACCAAGTTGGCGCCACTGACGCTCAGTACGCTGCTCGGACGGCCAGCGGGCGGCGCACCGGGGTCGCCGCGGAAGAAGGAGAACAAGTTCCAGAAGCTCAACAGCGCCGCGGTGCCGCGCTCGGTCGGCGGCCTGATCACGTCCTGGCGCGTGAACACGGAGCAGCTCGCGCAGTTCGCCAAGAAGTCGCTTGCGGCCGTGCTGCGCACCATCGCGGACGCGTATGGCGAGACGCTCACCGCCGGGCGGCGCAAGACAAACCTGCCGTACGCGCCGGCGCGCGGGCGGGAGCTGACGCTCGTGCAGGTGGTGTACCAGCAGTTCTTGCACAGTTACGGGCTGCCGGGCATCGCCGACATGCACCTGCTCGCGTTCTCGTGCGCAGTCGAGACGTACCGCCTGCAGCACCTGCGCGTCGAGTACTTCGCACGCTTCTGCTTCGAGGAGGTGCCCAAGGTCGAGCTGGCCAACTACCTCGAGTTCCTCGAGTGCATCGTGTGCGACGACGTGAACGTCAGCGGCGCTGGGGTGAGAGCTGCTGCTGCGCCGCCGCTTGCACCGAAGCGAACGCGCTTCGTGCCGCGCATCTCGGTCCCGGACAAGGAAAACTGGAGCATCGGCGTGGACAAGGCGCAGGAGGCCGCGCACCTGTGCTTCCGCGCGATGCGCAAGAGCTCGGTCGTGGCGTTCTGCGACCGGCTCGTCGCGATCGCGGCGCTCGGGACGTCGTCGTCGGTGCATCCGGAGAGCCGCAGCAGCGCCGTCGCTGGTACTGGCACTGCTGGCGCCGCAGCATCTCCGAGCGCGTCGGAGCTCACGATCAACGTGGATCACCTGCTGCAGCTCGTGGCGCACGAGTGGCGCGACGAGCAGCTGCGGCGCGACAACCACCTGCTCGACGCGTTCCGCGCGGGCGACGTGAACGGCGACGGGCAGCTCACGGCGGCTGAGTTCTCGCAGATCGTGCTCTCGATCGACCGCGCCCGGGACCTCGGCGACATCCTGCTCATGTTCAGCGAGACGCTGCGGCGCACCGAGTGCGACCACATCAACACGGAGGTCTTCCTGCAGGTCGCGAAGGAGAACGAGCTCGACCGCGTCGTCTGGAGCGAAGACGGCGACCTGCGCAACATCGTGAACGACGTCTCGGACCTCGAGGCGACCTGGCGCGGCGTGCGCGGCTTCTTCCTCGGCACGCTCGAGGCGCTTGCGCGTGACCTGCTCTCAACCCACTTCCTGCGCGTCTGCGAAGGCGCCGGCTGTGGCTGCCTCAAGTGCATCCTCGACGGCTACATCGGCTTCCAGAGGATGCGCCGCGACTTCGCGCTCGCGCAGCAGCACCAGCACCAGCACCAGCAACGACAGCGTCTGCAGGTGGAGCAAGGCGACAGCAATGATGCGGCGGTGTCGACGCGCCGCAGCCCGTTCGCGATCTCCGAGTCGCTCGTGTGGGCTCGCTTCTGGCACCTCATGCGGCAGATCTACGACGCCGCAGTGGAGAGCGACGGCATCCTGACGCCGTGGGAAGGCAGCGACTACATCCGCGTGCACCCGGCGCCATCCCTTCCCCCGCGCTTTGTCACCAAGCGCCGTCACGCACTGCCCAACATCCTCTTCCCCGACACGAACCGCATCAGCGCCGTCATGAGCGCCGTCCACGACCCAGAGGTCTTCGACGCCGACGCGATCAACCGCCAGTTCGCGAGGCTCTTGGACCACATGACGTACAAGAAGCCGCCAGCGGATCCCGTCGTCCCCAGCAGCAGCGGCGGAGGTGCCGCCGCCGAGACCTCCTCCTCTGACTAGGATGGTAGAGCTGATGTTGACATCCACAGGCATTGGTGTATACGCCGCGGCTATGTGCAGGTATACAATATGGTTACGCGCGGTATACATTAGTTACGTCCTACAATACATTGGTTACCCTGCTATTCTCGCCGTGAGACTTCGGATGTCTTGAAGGCGAAGGCTTGCACCTCCCCTCTCACTTGTGCCCACCGTCTCGAGCCGGCACCACCGTCACGAGCACTCGGCGCCTCCGAGATGACAGGACAGCACGACGCCACGTCGCGGAAGGCGGCCATGAACCCCGACCGCCTCCGGAAGCTCATGGACTCGCCGTCTTCAGCGAACGCTTCACGCGACGTTCGTACATTCCACTTGATCGGAGATCGCGGTGGCGGCGGTGACGAAGAACTGACACACCCGCTGTACCTGCAGCTTCACTCGGCACTCGTGAGAGACCAGACACTCGTTAAGTCCTGGAACGGCGAGCGCTGCGACGTTCGGGCGTTCGAGAAGCTCGGCGAGGCTGCGAACGTACTGCTCAAGAAGGATCTTCGCGCTGTGAGCATCGCGGAGGTGTATCCGAGCGCACTGCAAATCGGCGACGTCCGCGTTCGGTAGGGCCGTCGATACACTCGCGCTCTGATCGAGGGCGGTGTGCTGTGTATGACGCTCATTCGACGCTGGACGACTTGTGTACAGCCCTCAAGACCCCAGCACCCGTGACAGCTTCGTGCGTGACTCGCGCTCTCGACTTGCCTCCTGTGCCACTGCGCGAGAAAGGGGGAGGGAGAAGGACTCACGTGAGTGCGCACGTGCATCCAGAGTGCGCCGGTGCTGACCAAGAAGGAGACCTTCGCACACGCCGCGGAGATCGAAAACCGACAGGTGCCAGCGTCCGTGCTGCTCCACGAAGGTATCATGACTCCACAGCAGCGCCGCGAGCGGCTGCACTTCGAAACGGAGTTCCACCACGCGAGACGAGCGCTTCAGAAGGCAGAGAACAACGAGCGCCGACTGCACCAGATCATGTGCGTTGAGTACCGAGTCGGTTGAGGATCTCGCGCCTCACTCTCTGAACTTGTTTGGCGCCAGTCATGCGCGTCACTCGACGTGCGATGTGGCTGGAGCGCTCGGTGGTCATGGCGGGAGTCAGACGTCGACGCGAGTCCGTGGTGAGGCGTTCAAGCCGGACCTGCTCAGGTTCGTTCGTTCGTTCGCCTGCGCTCGATGTGCCTTCGGGACACATGGAGTAGACTGACGGTGGTGGCTGGTTGCTTCTGTTGCTGGTGATGTCGGTGACGGGGCAGTCATGACGCGAGTTTGAAGGATCAGCACACGTATCGCGACTTCGCGAGCAAGTCGAGGGAGACGAACCCTCGCCTGAACAACCACGACCGCGTCTTCAACGATACGCCGGTCGAGTGGGACCCGCAGCGGTGCGTCGCTGCTGGCTGCCGGAGCCTCTCGTTCGGTGATCGTAACGCTGTCGGGCTGAGACTCACGGACGCCGCAGTGCGCAGCACCTCCGGAACCAGGGCGGCGGCGGACGGCCGTACGACGTCGTCAACGGCGGTGCGATCACCTACTTCCCGCCGACGATCTCCGAGAAGAGCCACCCGAGGCAAGCGCACCCGTCGGTCATCGTCCACCCGTACGCGCGTTAGGACACAAGGGCGAGTGTATGAATGAAAACGCGGTTGAGAGCAGCCGAGACGCTTGTCAACACATGAGAGCGCCACGCACACGACGACACGATCCATTGACTGTTGGTTGAGTTCCACGGCGCTACGATACCGTCGCTCAGCAGCAGCGGCGCTCAGCAGTAGTAGTAGCGGCCGACGATGATGCCGAGCCCGCACTTGGGCTTCTCTCGCTCGCTCAGCTTGGCCCAGTGCGCGAACGGGTAGCGCCACCCGAAGCCGAGCTTCACGCCTGCCACGTCCACGATCGCCACGTCGGCCTCCGGGTCGAGCGGACCGAGAGCTTCGAGGTCGAACAGGAATCCTCGCGCCGCCGCGTCCTCCTCCTCCAGTGGCGGCGCCTGCGCTTCGTGCCCGGCGCCGCCGATCGCAGCGATTCCCGTCAGCTTCGGCGCGAGGTCGACGAGGTCGATGAGGCGCTGGAGCAGGAAGAGCTGGTCGAGGCGCGAGAGCACGAGGCGGCTCTGCGAGATCGTGATGTTGTTGCGCAGCACGACGCTGCGCGCCGACACCACCGGCGTGAACCCGGCGTTCGCATCGTTCTTACTGTCGCGCAGCGGGCGGATCAGCCCGAGCCGGGCAACCCGGAGGAGCGGCAGGTGGTCGCGAGAGACGCCAGCGCCGGCGCCTGGGGTCAGCTGCAAGGACGCAGCCGCGAGCTCCAGGAGCAGCGCCAGGAGCAGCGCCAGGCGCATCGCGCGGCCAAAGCGGTGGGTGCGAGCATCCGTCATGGCGCTCGAGGTGTTGGAGGCGACTCGCGGACTGAGAGCCGGGCGTCGCCTTCACCTTCGCGGCCGGAGCTCGTGCGGCGCGCGCTCCGGAGCTTTCCGCGGGCGGCGCCGGCGCGTTTCGCAGCGGAGTCCGCGGATCGACCTCCCATTCAACGCGAGCGCGAGGAGCTCCGCTCCTGCAGTTCCGCCCCAGCGCACTCTACTGGTTCTTGTAGTGTACACGTTCACTCGCGCTTTAGACACACTGCCGCGCACGCTGGCGGCTCTCGTCACATCACCTCCGTCGACGTCACCTCCTCTCTACTGACTGCTGCTGCGGCCCCCGCGTCGTCGCTTGGCCGCCGGCTGCTCGAGCCGCACTCTCCCCACTCACCCAAGCGCGCGCTTTCACAGCGTCGCGTTGAGCATCTCGGGCAGGAAGTCGAACTGCGGCGCGTTCACGACGCCCTCCATGAACGACACGACCTGCCCGCCGCACGTGACGAACATGCGCTCGGGCTCGCCGCTGGGCGACAGCGCCGGGCTGCCGCGCGCCGGGTAGTAGTGCGCGCCGTAGTGGCTGCTGGAGCTGCGACTCGCCGCCGTTGCCGCGTACGCCGCTCCCGGGAGCGTGTAGACGTACTGGCGAGGGGGCGAGTCGGCGCTGCTGCCGCTCGAGGACGACGAGACGCCGAAGCTCCAGCTGCCCACGTCGCGCGGGGAGTTGCGCGCCTGCAGGTCCCAGTACTCCATGCGCTGGCGCTGCGCGCGCTGCGCCGTGAGTTGCTTGAGGTCCTGCGCGAGCGGTTGTCCGAGCAGGCGAGCGGGCGGTCAGCGGGCGATGGGGCATCCGAGTGAGCGAGAGAGGCGGACGCACGCACCTGCACGCTCATGCCGCTCCGGATCTCGTAGCTGTTGTTGTTGCTGGTTGCGGAACTGGCGAGCGTCGCGGCGGTGGCGACGGTCGCGGTGGGCGGCGGCGAGAGCTTTGTGGCGACCATCTCGAGCGGGTGCGTGGGCGAGCGGGCTGGCGGGTGAGCGCGGCGGCGGCGGCTTTTCTTTTGTGCTTGCGCGCAAGGCGGAACGTTGAACAATGACTGGCCGAGTGCAGGCGACGCTTCGAGCGCAGTCAGGGGAAACCGAAAGCTCTTGTAAGAAAGCCTATATTACTATAATAGTACTATATGCATGAAGGTTGCTGTGTGAAGCAATGCTTGCTTGAAGGGAGAGCTGGAAGAGGTTTCAGCGCGCCGCTCGGTTGTCTGCGTGGGGTCTATCGAGTAGTGCACTAGAAAAGAGAGCCAACACAGCACAGCTCAACAGAGCTGGCGCTTGCTTGACTGGCAGGATCCGAGGGAAACCAGAATCCAAAACGACTTTCTACCGTTTCGGGCTAGAGTACTGTGCCGACTAGGCCTTTCGGGTCGTTACATACAAATATCAACACCGACGCAGGAATCTCGCGGGATTCTGCTGCATCGCTGAACGCTCCACAAGAAAGGATGGCTTTCCGCATTCCGGAACTGACGCCGGCAACATCGCGATGCAACTCGGTGTTACTCGCACGCGCTAGAGCTGGCGATGGAAGCAGACAGAGGCCGCGAGATCGACCACCGCTTCCACCTAACGACCCATTAGCTTCGCGTTACTCTACATCCTGGACGGCCACCGCGCCTGAGCCTGAGCCGATCCTCGCGCACTAGTCGTCTTGGCGACTCGATGGATCCAAAGGATCTGTTCGCCTTGTCGCCTAGTCGCCGCCGCCGCCACCGTCGCCGTCGTCCACGCTCGCGACGCCCTCGCTCGTGATCTCGAAGCTCGCGCTGCCCGGTGGACACGACGGCGAGAACGCGATCTCCGCGCGCC
>JAASFS010000592.1:0-15167 GCA_023333865.1 Globisporangium perplexum | reverse complement strand
TGAACGCGAGGGTGCTTGGTGAAGCTTGAAGGTGGAGACAGCCCACGCTGCCAACTCGATCTGAGTCGTCCCAGGCGTGCTCGCGGATGCGGCGGTGCCGCTCCTTGGTGAGTCGTACGTACTTCATTGGGCTTGGGGAAATTGGCTGTGAGGATCCAAGTGTGGTGGTAGCTGTGAAGCAGCAGGGTTGGTCACTGTGCGCGTTGAGTTTGTAGAAATGCGTACTTAAATGGAGTTGATCGATTTTGACGGGATATTCATTTTGTGGTGTGTCAATTTGGGAGGATTGCCTGTAATCTCAATTCAAGGTGGTTCACACCATGTGCTGAGTAATCAACGCTTTTTCTACCAATCAAAAGCGAGATGTGATAAACTCCATTTTGGAAATCTTCAAAATTTATAAAATATTGATAAATTGCAATATCAAAAAAAAGCTTTATATAACTCATTATATTTAAAAATTGATTTATTAATCGGTTTGGAATAGTCTAGAGTTTTGTATACTTTCGGGTTTCGAATACAACGGCCTCGTTGTGGCAGACAATTTTGCTTTTTTTATCGGTTTGGAATAGACTAGTATTTTGTATACTTTCGGATTTCGAATACAAGAACCACTTGCTCATGCTTTGCTCATTTTTGATTCATTCCCCGTTGCAGTGAACCTCATTTTGGGTCCTGATTTTTTTCGGATCGTGAAGACCCACCACAACCGAATACCCTCGCCACCCAACACCCGACTCCCAACACGCACTAGATGCCGCGCACGCGCAAGATCCACGAACTCCCGCAGATCACGGCAACCGCGTACGCCATGGTGGCGTACGCCGTCGGCGAGCTCCGCGTCGACATCAGCGATGTCTGCGACGTCTTGGAGGGAGGCGCCCCGTACTGCTCAAGGACGACGCTGACGAACAAGTTCGGCCGGAAGAGTACGGCAGCACACGGACAAGCCTTCCTCACTGCTACGAGAGAGAGAGAGGAGAGTGCGCGGAGCAAGGCGATAAAAGAACAGCTGCGTGAGGTCGAGCGAGAGCGTGTTGGGCTATTGGAGCAGATGCTGGAGTGTGAGATTCAACGGTCGCGCTGGGAGCTAGAGATCGACGAAGCGCGAGCGACTCTCAAGCGGGAGACAGCGGAGCTCGAGGCGAAAGTTGCCGCGCTCGCTCTGAGTGTCGAGCCCCAGCTGCTGCCCGATCCGTTCGTGAAACTGCTGGTCTTTCCCGACCGTGCGCTCCCCTGTCGAGACCACCACCTCGAGAAGAACGGGTGTACGAACCACAGGTGCCGGCTCGTTCACGATGAGCCCAGTAGCTGTGGCGAGGTGCTCAAGGTGATCAAGAGCGCTAAGAAGACGTTGACGATCTGCGTCTACTGTATCACAAACGCAACGGTACGGTGTTCGTGTTCGTGTGAGCGATTGTTCGTATATGCGTGACTGACAATGTTTTCTATGTAGATCGCACTCGCGATTCTGGCAGCGCGCCGCCGTGGTGTCGATGTCCGCATCATTACAGACTGGACAAAGAGGAACGAGAAGGACTCCCGGATCCGAGATCTGGAGTCCGAGATCGAGGTGAGGTACGCGCGCGATCGCGTCATGCACCTCAAGCTACTCCTCGCAGACAGCGACGACGACGGACATGGCACGCTGATCCTGGGGACCGGAAATCTGAGTTCCGCTATGATCACCACCAACTTTGATCTCCATGCGATGTTCGTCGGCGGCACCTTAGTAAAGTGCTGCCACCGTCTCGTTCAAGCCCTGTGGGAGATGGAAAAGCCGAAGGTCGCAGAAGCTCGCCGTGCGGGCAACCTCGAGAAGCGAATGGACAAGTGCGGCGAGAAGCGCAAGTACAGCAGCGAGTGAGAACATGCTTGGCGAAATGACGCGTTGGCTAATGAGCGTAACTTGCTCCTTACTCCTTGCTCCCTCCACACGTAGCAACGAATGCATCAAGAGTACTGGAAGAAGACACACACCTCCTCAAACGCGCCACAGATGTGGATGCACGACCACCGCGCGCATACGCGTACAAGGCTGTGTACAGAAGACCTATCGACACTGTGCTCTCTCCAGTCCTGCCTGCTACGACGTCGAAAACGGCTACGCCGAATAGACGCCGACGATCGCGTTGACGGCGCCCGTGAGGATCGCGAGCACGCCGAGGCGCCAGCTCCACGCGCGGTGCGGCTGCAGCTTGCGCATGTAGGCGTACGTGTGCAGGCAGCGCAGCCCCGTGTAAGCGACCATGGCGCCGCACTGCACGAGCTCGTTACCGCCGGCGAAGGCGCCGCCGCCAAAGATGAGCAGCGCGAACGGGATGGACTCGAGGTCGTTCGCCACGATGCGGCGCCAGCGCAACTCCACCTCGCGCGCCTTGAGGATCTTCTCGTCCGCGGACGGCGCGAGGCCGTAGTTCTGCTGCGGGCGGCCGCGCGCGAGCGGCAGGCGCTTGTCCTCAGGCGGGCGACCACCGGCGTCGAACGTCTTCTTCGCTTGGATCATCGTCACGCGCAGGAACTTGAAGTACAGCACCGCCGTGCACGCCACGTACGTCTTGAGCACGAGCGCGGTCGCCATCGTTGGGATGCTGGCGCGAGAGCGGGTGCGGGCAGGCGGGCGGGTCCTGAGCTGCGACCAAGAGAGCGTGCGCGCGTGGTGGCGGATTCCGAAGTGGTGGTCATCGTCGAGGAGACCTCCTGCGCGATGTTGCACTCGATTGCGTGAAAACTGAATTTCTTCACTATCGAAAACGTCGTGTTGCGAGCATTTGCGGGATCGGATGCTGGCGCTGGTCGCGATCGGGGTGGTGGCGCTGCTGCTCGTGCTCGCGGCGCGCGTGTGGGCGGCGGTGCTCCCGCGGCGCGTGAAGCAGTCGGTCGCCGCCTACCGCGCGTCGCCCACTGCGCCGCCGCCGTCTGCTCCGGGCGCCGAGAAGCCGACAGCGCCGCAGCCGAAGCGGGCGATGGTCGTGCTGGGCTCCGGCGGACACACGACGGAGATGCTGGCGCTCATCCGGCGCCTCGACCGCGCCGCGTACGCGCCGATCACGTTCGTCGTGGCTGCCACAGACGCCACGAGCGAGGAGAAGACGCGCATCGACTGGCAGCCGCGCGCGGGCGTCGACTGCTTCGTCGTCATCCCGCGCAGCCGCGAGGTGTGTCCTGTGTGTGCGTGCAGGCAGACGGGAAGGGGTACGCGGCATCTCGCTGAGCTGCTTTGCTGCATCCACACGCGCAAACAGGTGGGGCAGTCGTGGTCGTCGAGTGTCTGGACGACGCTGCGCGCGTTCTTCACGTGCGTGGCGCAGGTGTACGCCCACCGCCCGGAGCTGGTGCTCTGCAACGGACCAGGTGCGGCTTCGCGTCCCGTTGCGATCACCTGTGTTCCCCATACTCACCAAGCTCACGTCTTCGCCTTCCCCCGCCGCTTGCTCTACTACTGACTGGATGGTGGACAGGCACATGCATCCCGATCGTCGCGGCGGTGCTGCTCTTCCGGTTCCTGGGACTGCGCCGTGACGTCCGTGTGATCTTCTGCGAGAGCTTCGCGCGCGTGCAGAGCCTCTCGCTCTCCGGGCGGCTGCTCTACCACGTGGCCGATGAGTTCGTCGTGCACTGGCCGCAGCTGCAGGCGCAGTACCCCAAGACGCGGCACCTCGGCGTCATCTGCTGATCCCGGACTCCGGTAGCAAGCGCCAGCACCATCATCGTTGAGGACGTTGCGTGGTGGTTGAGTATGTCCCGGCCAGCATAGATGGTCTCTCTGCAACGTGATCGTCCATGACTAGATAGAGATGCTTTGAGATAGCAACGCTTCAGATCCCCTTCGAACACAGAAGATCCTGTCATATCCTTCCACGCAATCATCAGCTGTTAACTCCTCAATAGTATTACATTTAGGAGTGTACCACTTCCGATGCAAACAAACTGACGCTTTCACTCGCTCGCTCCCCAGCAAGCAAGTGCCGCCCGCCCGCCGCCGCGCGCACTTACGCACTCCCGCGAGAGCCCTCCGAGCGCAACGCGCCTCGCTCCCTCCCTAGAAGCCGCCGCCAGCACAGACACCGAAGCGAGAATGAACGTCGGCCGCCCCGGCTCCGCGTCGTCCCTGGGCTCGTCGTCCGCCCCGATGAACATGCTGCCGCCCGGCGCAGCGCTGCCCTTCAAGAGCTCGCTGCCGCCCATCGAGCGGGTACGAACCTATCAACATTTGTCTGTGGGTGGGTGTGTGCGTGCGTCGGAAGAGATGCGGGTGCTCTAACAGTGCGGGGCGTGCGGCAGATCGTGACGGTGGCCGCGACGCAGATGAGCTGCGGGAACCCGGAGGAGAACATCAAGAAGGCCGAGTCGCTCGTGCGCATCGCGTCGTCGCGCGGCGCGCAGGTGATCCTGCTGCAGGAGCTCTTCCAGTTCTCCTACTTCCCCATCGAGCTCAACGCGTCCAACTTCCAGCTCGCCACGACGCTCGAGGAGTCGGCACTCGTGCAGGGCATGGCGCTGCTCGCCAAGGAGCTGCGCGTCGTCATCCCCATCAGCTTCTTCGAGCGCCACCGCAACTCGTTCTACAACTCGGTCGCGGTCATCGACGCGGACGGCGTCGTGCTCGGCGTCGTGCGCAAGCAGCACATCGGCGGTGCGTGCGCTGGAGAGGCGTCAGATGCTGCAGCTGCAGGGAGGAGCTCACGGGAGGACACGGCGGTGCTTATGTGCGACGCGGAGCAGATCGCCTCGGGTACAACGAGAAGTACTACTTCACGCCGTCGGACGACTCGTTCAAAGTCTGGAACACGGTGCGTCCGGACGAGACGTCGAGCGGGATGACAACACTGCTGCTGCTGCTGCTGGGAGACTCACCGAGCTGCTTGTGTGTGTCTGCGGGTGTCTCTAGCGCTACGGTCGCATCGGCGTGGCGATCGGGTCGGACCAGTGGTACCCCGAGGTGGCGCGCTCGCTCGTGGTGCAAGGCGCGGAGCTGCTGCTCTTCCCGAGCGCCATGGGCAGCAACCAGTACGACCCGAGCTACGACGCACGCGACCAGTGGCAGCGCGTGATGCAGGGCCACGCCGCCGCCAACATGGTGCCAGTGGTGTCGTCGAACCGCGTCGGCGCGGAGATGGTCGACGGCATCCCGGTCACGTTCTGCGGCTCGTCGTTCATCACGGGGCTCACGGGCGAGATGGTACGCGCCGCGGCTGAGTTGTCGTCTGCTCCGATGCCGCCCACGCCGCGTGTGGCGTGTGAAGTCTGACGCGCTCGTGTGGCTGGGACTGTGTGTACTGCAGCTCAAGATCGCTGACCGCGAGTCCGAGGGCGTGCTCGTCGAGAGCTTTGACCTAGAAAAGTTCCACGTGCGACGGGCAAGCTGGGGGCTCGTGCGCGACCGCCGCCCGCACCTGTACAACCAGCTGCTCACGCGCGACGGCACCGCGTAAGCCGCGCGCTCGCACTCTTGAGGCTTCGCCGCCACGCCACCAGGCGGCTGGCAACGACGAGAACACTGGCACGACCTCCTCCCTTGCGGTTGCTCCAGCTCCAGGAAATAAATGCACTGAGTACGCTTCCAAACGCGTCGCGTTGCGCTGGTGCTGTCAATGCAGATAATCGAGTGCGAGGGAGCTTGCGGGAGGTGTACACTTGTGCGCACTTGATCGAACCGAGACACGGTGCTGCGAAGTGCAATGCAATGTATTATGTCAACCAATTCGACAAGTTATTCGCGCGTCTATATTTTATTCGCACGTCAGCGCATCCTGAAGCTGAAACGACGCCGACAAACGGGATGCACGCCAAGTCGCCGGTCGCGCCGAGCCGCGTGACGGAGAAGCTCGCGGCGCGCAATGGGCCGCGGCACTCGGTGTACTGGGTGCAGCGGAAGAAGAGCGCGGACGTGCGGCTCCCGAGCCACGCGAGCGTGCTGGATGCCACGGCCATGGGGGGCGGCGCGGCGGCGCGGGTCGAGTACACGCTCGTGGGCAAGTACACGGGCGAGTGGAAGGACGGCGTGAAGCACGGCTACGGCGTGCTCGTGTACGCGAACGGCAACAAGTTCGAGGGCGACTGGCGCGAGGGCCGGCGCGAGGGCAAGGGCGTGTACTGGGTGAGCGACAAGAAGCGGAAGAAGCTGCGCAAGCAGTACGCCGGCGAGTGGGCGGACGACCAGCGCCACGGACTCGGCACGCTCTTCCACGAGGACGGCGGCCGCTTCGAGGGCTTCTGGGTGCGCAACAAGCGCGAGGGCGACGGCCGCATGGTCTACGGCGCCGACCGCTCCGTGTACGAGGGCCAGTGGAGCGCGAACGAGCGCTCCGGACGCGGACGCCTCACGCTCGGTGCGTCCGCCGTTGTCACGCTCTGGTGGGCAGAGCTCTTGTGACCTACAACGCGCTGCTGGGGCAGCGAACGGCGACGTGTACGACGGGTACTGGCTCAACGACAAGAAGGAAGGGCCCGGGCGGTTCTTCTACAAGGCGAGCGGCAAGGTGTACGAGGGCGAGTGGGTCGACGGCGCGCCGAAGTGCGGCTCGTACTACGACAGCGAGGCGGCGGCCTGGGAGGTCGGTGACGCGGCGCATCGCTTCCAGCTGCCAGAGGTGCGTCGCAGACAGTCGGTGGCTGGTGGAGCGGAGCACTCACACGTGCGTCGCAGCTCGAGCTCGCGCACCCCGAGCACGTGGTGAGCGAGAGCGTCGCGACCATCCGCCAGGAGCGGGTGCTGGAGAAGGCGTTCCAGTCGAAGGTGAGCGTCGAGGGCGGCGACGGCGGCGACTACGCGCTCGGCTCGGAGGACGGCGACGGCGAGCGCGACGACGCGGCGGCGGAGGAGACGAGCGTGGTCTTCGACGAGCGCACGCTGCGGCTCATCCAGACGCAGTTCACTGCGCTCGAGCAGAGCCAGGCGAGCGACAAGAGGCCGCTCAAGCACGGCTGCATCCGGTGCGCGGCGCTGCCGCGGCTCGTGGGCGCCGTCGGGCTCCAGCTCGACGCGCGCCAGCTGCGCGAATTCCTAGACGAGATCGGCGCGACGCCGGAGACGCTCGTGTCGTTCGCCGAGTGCGTCGACATCCTCTCGCTGCTCGCGGAGAGCGAGATGGGCGGACGCGACGAGCGCGCGGGCGGCGACGGGGACGGGGATGATGACGACGACGACGAGGAGGACGAAGACGCGTGACTGCACGAGCAGACTGCTGCGGGCGAGCGAGAAGCAGCAGCGATCCAACCACCCGCGCTCGGACTCTCTATTACCATCACTCGCCGTCCTCGTCGCCGCTGTCTGCTGGTTCTTGTAGTGGTGGGTGGCGTCGGACGTGCATGTGAACTCGTCGCATCTGCCGCTGCTGCTGGCGGTCACGGCGCTTAAGAGAAGCGGAGACCGAGCGCCGCGACCACCGCGCGGTACTTCTGCAAGTCCTCGCGGCGCAGGTACTTGAGCAGCTTCCGGCGCTTCTCGACCATGGCGATGAGTCCCCGCCGCGAGTGGTGGTCCTTCTTGTGCTGCTGCGCGTGCAGCGTCGAGTGCAGGATCTTCTGCGTGAGCACGGCGACCTGCACCTCGCTGGAGCCTGTGTCGCCCGGGAAGCGCTGGAACGTCTCGATCGCGCGCGCGATCTGCGCCTTGTTGAGCTCGTGCTGCGACGCGTTGCGCAGGCTCAGAGCCGCGCGCAGCTGCGCGAGCTCCTCCGGCTCGTCGGCCGTGGGCTCCGGCAGCTGGATGCCGAAGCGGTAGGACGAGTCGCGCGGCACCTTGGGCGGCGCCACGTACGACACGGCGCGCAGCTGCTGCAGCGCCAGCGGCGCCGCGGCGGCGGACGTGGACGCAGACGCGCGCACGAGGCGGGAGGCGGCGACGGCGAACATGCTCGTGGAGGAACAAGCGATAGTGACAAAAGCGCGGATGCCTGAGTGGTGTGTATCGCTCTCGGAATGAATGGACCCTAAAAGACACTTTAAATGGTTGAGTACAGTAAGGTACTAAAGTCGACCCTTTCCCCTTCCCCCACCTGAACCCCTTCCCCAGTCAGACTGAAATTGGTTGCCGAAGACCTTGGAGCACGAAGGTCGCCGCGGTTCCTGTTTCGTGAAGGCGAACGTGTCGCGCCTGCCTGCTGCTTGAAGACTCGAACTGCTACGTAGTCTTCTTCTGGCAGAGCTACTGAATGGCGGAAGCGCTTTGCGCTGTTCCAAACACCAGAGTCCTCGTCGAACTCGCATTGCCCCAGCGCAGCCAACCTGCCACCGCTGACTGCTCTTGATCTCGTCGAGCGATGCTTGGTCTCGTCAAGCGATGTGTGCATCCACGTGCAAACCACGAAGGTCAGGAAGAAGGAGATCACTGCCAGCAAGTAGCTCGTGGTGTCAACAACGATCCTGACCTCCAGATGGTCCTCAGGCACGCGAATATCAGCGTCAAACGACGTCAAGCACGAGTTGCTCCGCTGCTCACCCTGCTCACTGCTCCTTGCTCACCCCGCTCGATCGAGCCCTCGGGGTAACAGCACCACACCTGCGCTGGCGCTCAGCGAGTCTGGAGACTTGCTCCAAGAGATACTCGAACCGACGCTGCCTTTGCTCGCCCCCACCGGAGCGGTTCGCGCAAGAACTCCGTGATCGTCTCTCCACGGCTCTCGACGACTCGAACGCATGGCTCGAACGCACGGCTCGAAGGTGGCGCCGCCACCGCAAGCTTGAAGCCGCCG
Source organism: Globisporangium perplexum (assembly GCA_023333865.1). Lineage (NCBI taxonomy): Eukaryota > Oomycota > Peronosporomycetes > Pythiales > Pythiaceae > Globisporangium > Globisporangium perplexum. Next base: position 6,471 of record JAASFS010000592.1, on the reverse strand, counting down.
CAAATCGCGACGCCGGTCAAGCAGTCCGCGGAAGCATGCGGTTCTGAGCAGCACCAAATCTTCATGAGCGGTGGCCCTAGACGAAAGGCCGACACAGCTGGTGTCACGGAAGAGGAGACTCGAATCGCGACGCCTCTGGTCCGGTGCAGTTCTCGCCATTCCGCTCCGGAGCTGCGACCGCGTTGCTCGTCGTCTCCCCCACTCCCGAACTCACGCGCTACAGCACAGCTCCCTCCTTTGACCAGACAGCGCACACGATGAAGCTCTCGACCACACTCGCTGCGATCACGCTCGCCACGATCCTCGCCGTGTCGCCGAGCACCGCTGCAGTCTCCAAGTGCAACGTCACGCCGAAGACACCGGCGCCAACGAATGCGACTCTGCCGACCGTGACCCCGGCTACAGCGACCCCGGTGGCGACGCCGACGCCGACGCTCCCTGCGGATGACGACGAGACCGGCGACGAGTACGACGCGCCGTCCCCTGCGCCAACGAAGAAGACGGTGCGACCGACTGCTGCTCCGCAAGCCACGAAGACAGTGAAGCCGACCGCTGCACCGCAAGCCACGAAGACAGTGAAGCCGACCGCCGCTCCGCCTGCTGCGGCGACCGCGAAGCCGGCGGCTGCCCAGATCGGTGTCGACCCCGTGACGTGCCTCGCTGCGCACAACAAACTCCGCGCAGAGGTGGGCGTGCCAGCGCTCACGTGGGACCCCGCGCTCGCGACGAAGGGAGCTTCGTGGGCTCAGCACATGGAGGACCTGAACTTCTTCGACCACAGCACGCCTGGGAAGTCGGACGGCCAGATGAACAACCTGTACAGCGGCACGGACTGCCTCGGGGCGGTGGCGGCGTTCGGGAGCGAGAAGTCCAAGCTCCCGGCTGACCGCGTTGTGCGCCTCGAGTCCTACATGCAGTACGGCCACTACTCGATGGTCGTCTGGCGTACGACCACGCGCATGGGCTGCGGCCGAGGCAAGACCAAGAACCTGGCGTGCTACTACGAGCAGCCGGGCAACATGATCGGTCAGGCGGCGTACTAGTGCGTAGGATGCAGTTGCGGTAGGTATCTCCGGCGAGTGTCGCGAGGTGGATGTGAGAGGCAGTCGAGCAGACTCCAGCAGGAGCAGCGGCAGCACGATAGTACTTGTAAGCGTTTGATAGAGCGAGTGAGCACCGTGAACGACGACTGACTTGTTCCTGCCTGTGAGTGTGATAGTGTGTGTGTGTGTGTGTGAGAGAGAGAGAGAGAGAGAGAGAGAGAAGCGAATCACACCAACCACGAACCACCACGCAACTTGTTTTCTGTTGTCCCTCGACCTTGGTGCTTCGGCCGCCAACTCGATCCTTCATCCCGACCCATCTCGACCGAGTCTGCACCGCGCTCAGTCACTGTTGTATCGCGCGACGAAGTCTCCGAGTCCAGGGAGGATATCTCCCGTGCTCGGATCCACGTCGGAGTCGATCGCCGCAGTCACGATCTTCACGCCTGGCGCGCAAGCGAAACACACACCTGGTCACAGCCAGCTCACCCAGCCCACTTGACGTCCAAGCCAAAACCACTCATGCACACAATTGAGCAAGCAAACTCCTGTGGGTGTTTGACGAACCTGGAAAGCAGGAGCAGAGCGTGCTGACAGCATCAGCCGCCAGCAGAACTGTCACGACGCAGATCCGATCTTCGGGGACGCTTGCACCAAGCAACACCTCGATGGCCATGCGCACGCGCTCGCCGTCGCTGGTCGTCGCACTGAACAGCAGCACTCTGCACTTGTCGATGTGTGGCGGCAAGTCGGTGCGCTCGACGTACCATCTTTGCTGCTGAGAGTGCTGGCGCTGTTGTCGCTGCAGTACCTGCTGCTGTCCGCTCGCGCCGCCGTAGGTGACATCGACGCCGGCGCTTCTTTCGGTACCCTGGTGCTCTCCTCCTGACCGCGGAGTTCGCGGTCGCTGCGAGCTGGAGTCGAAGTCGACGTGGACGAAGCCTCTCGCAGCCTTTGGTTCCATCTGCGAAAAGAACTTGAGGAACGGGAAGCCCGATTCGCCGATCGCGACTCCGCAGAGCGAGTGGCGCTGTTGGAGTCCTTGATATACGTGCCCAGAAGGAGTGGACACCTGTACACGCTCCGATCCGAGTCCCGCGATTGCGTCCTCGAGTAGGATCCTGTTGGACGGTTGAAGCGAGCGTTCGACTAGGTGAGGAACTCCACATACCCATGATGGCATCGATAGCACTGATGTTGAGCGCACATGATGAGTCGGCACGCAGCTCGCCGATAGTCCACTGGGTGCGTCTCCGCGTCCCGCAGCGTCGTTAGGAGAATCGGCACGGCGCGCGAGTGATCTTCTAGAACCACCACCGACGCTTCGTCTCCAGGCATCAAAAGCTGCGCGGTGATGCTGGTGTTCGTACGCGACTCCGGCGGCGTGATCGTTCCCTCCCTGTGTGCGCGAGTGTGTGTGTGTACACCGAAGTTTACAGAATCCGTCAGTCCCGCGATGACGAGCGCGGCTCCGATTGCGCGTCACGTACATCTCTCGAGCGGACTGCATGAGTTGGTCGTATCGTGAGATGATCTCCTCGCGATTCTTCTTGATGTGGCAGATCGCCGCACGTGTGACACCGAACTCGCGCGCGAGCGCCGCCTGCTTCTCGCCGCTGTCGATCCGCTGGATGATAGTGCGCCGGTCTGTGTCGCGCAGATACCGCGTTCGCTTCTTCCCCGACCTGTCGGCGGCGCTGCTGCCTTCATCTTCAGTGCTGCCTGATGCCGCTGCCTCGGTTGGTGTGCTGTTGTTCGACGAATCAGCACTCGCTGTCAGACGTGAGCGCAATCGCGGTGGTCGCAACGGCGAGAGCGTCTCGCGCGCCAGCTGCGGCGATCTGGATGACGGACGGGACGCCGTTCGGAGCGCTCGCGTCTCGCGGTGAGCAGTCTGCGTCTGGTGTCCTCCAACGAAGTGGCCGCCGCGGCTCTCGGTGTAGCTGGCGTCATCTCCGCTGTGGTTGAGCTGGAAGAACCGTTGGTGCTGCAGCTGATCTGGAAGTAGCTCGTGCTGCGAATGCACTGACGGTGGCGGGAGCAGCGCAGACGGTGGCTCGGGTACGCGTGCGTTATACCATTGCGGAGGCGGCAGCAGCATCGATGCCGCGAACGAACCAGGAGGTGGCGCGCTCTGTTCGCTCTGCAGATGGTGATAGCCGAGCGAGCGCAGCGGCTCCGAAGCGACCGAGAACGGCGAGTAGTGCGCTCGTGACGGCTGGAGGTGCTGGTCGCGCTGGTGCTCGCGCCAGATGCCGCGCAGTGCTGGCGCCGCGACAGCGTCGCCGTCGTGACCGTGGGGAGGGAACTCCATCTGCCGCTGTTCAAGGTGCGCCGCTCTGCGTGGCTGGCGGTGCTCGGTGTCTCCCGCATCGTCGCCGCGGCGGTGCCTCATCTTTCGACGCGCGGGCGTTCTGCGACTGGCTGGCGGCGACGGCGGTGGACAGCTCGTTAGCTCGTTCGGCGGTGGTTGGTCAGTGCTCTCGCAGTGAGTGTCTCTCGCAGTCGCGACACGGCGAAGTGACGGCGGGCGGATCCCACAACGCGAGATCTCTCTATCACTCTTTCTCTCTATCACGCTTTGTGCGCGAGGAGCTCTGCTCGGCGCCGCTGCGAGCCCGAGCGCAAGGAGGGGAGCTGCTTCGGCCCTCGCACCCAGGATGGCGGTGATCGCTTTCTCTGTCTGCGTTCGCGCGAGGACTCGTCACCAGAAGGGATTGGGCCACGACAGCGGCCCTGCGTGATACGCGGCGGCGGGTGTCGCTGTTGGTGGTGATCGCGTCGCTGGCGCCGCCGCCGTCTCCAGTCACTTCGGTCGAGGAGGAGGAGCTCGCTCTCAACTCACGGCTCACGTGCGTGCGCCTCGAAACGACGAGCGAGGCGCCGCCGAGTTGAGGACTGCTCGAGAGCGTTCGCCGCCCCTTTCACGCCGACCTTGTAAGAAGGAAGGATCCGCTCGTGTCTTTGAGCCCGCGTTTGATGGCGCTGACTTCGCTCACGGAGAAGCCATGGAGAACTTTGGATCGGCAGTACACTGTAGGCAAGTGCATTGTGTTTCTACTTTTGCAGAGATCGCTCAGCGCGCTCGTTCAGGAAACACTGTGGACACAACATATGGAAGAGAGAGAGCGGGAGTCGAATGGATGGAAGTCAGTTTTCAGCGTTGAGCTCACTCGGAGTTTGTATGACAACAGGTTATCAAATAGTGATAAAAACGAGCGAATTTGTCAACTATTCGGTGGATAACCGCGAAACCAGGGAAAGTAGCGAGGAGACTGCTCAGTAGAGAGAGAGAGAGAGAGAGCGGCAGGTGTCCAAGGGAACGACCAGCAAAATTTCACGTGATGGTAGTGCACAGCAACCTCCTGGCCGCTCCCTTGTCCAACCACGCTTGGTGAAGTCTGATTGACACCAGTACGATCTCGCCCGCTTCTTCGTCATCATCACATTCCCCATTCGCTCATTCGCCACCGAACTGTGCGTTCGTTCGTCCCTTCCGGCTCGGATCCCAATCGCGCAGAGCAACCGCCAGCACCACACAACAGCAGCAGCAGCGGCTGCATCGAGCGAACCCCGAAGCATCTCGCTCCTGTCGACGCTAGCCTGTGCGACGCAGCGAGCGGTGCTATCCACCGACGGGCGATGCGCTGGCACTGCTCGCGGACAAATCTTGGCATGCGGATCGAGCGTCCTCGTCGGATGCAGGGGGCGGCTGGGCGATGCCGCTGGTAGCTTCCAGCGCGCAGAGAGGCATACATGCCAGTGGGGACTCGTCGATGGCTGTGCAGTTGCTGCGAGGAAGCAGCCCCATCCCGAGGCTCAGCGTGTCCAGTACAAGCTCCCCAGCCAGCCATCGTTCGACCCAACCGCCAGCCGCATCCTCAGCGGACGGACGAAGCAGAGAAGAGCGCCTCACAAGCAAGACCACCTCGTGTCAACTCAAGGGGGAGTGACGAACACGGCGACACTCGCAAGAGTGGCGAACAGTGTGTGTCTGCGAGTTCAGCAAGCTGCGAGACCGCGGGGCGAGCCCCGAAGACACCAGCGAGCCCCTCCCTCCATGTAGTCGCTCATGAGCGCACCTGCGATCACGAAGAGGTGATATCCGAGCTCGTCACTGTCCGCGAACGAGCTCGCCAGCCAGTCACAAGTACGTTCGGACACCAAATTCTTGGTGATGCATCCCGGAACCGTTCGGAGTTGCAAGTTCCGATGCCATCGGCGACATGAACGAGCAAGCGCCGCCACCTTTCCAGCCTCGTCGAAGGCCATTGCAGCCACACGGGTCTCCTCTCTCCTCCAGCACAGCGAGCGCGAAGTCGAACAGCCTTAGCAGTTGCCACTCGTGTCAACGGCGACGAAACACGCGCATGACGGAGACCCTTTCTCTCGCTGGGCAAGGGAGATGTCTAGAGCGACAGGCAGGACGGCAGATCTACCCTCCAGGCACGCCTTCAAGCTTCAGAGACTAACAAGAACACCACGATCACGAGCTGACGAGACGACCAGAGGGGGAGTGACATCAGCTGTGGTGGAAACCAGTGTCGACACCTGCACGCACCACGCGCTCGGGAGATCTCATAACGAATGTGGCTTCCGCGCACCAGCGAGATGCATGCGCCAGTACAGGGGCGTTGATCCTCGGCCGTCCGCTCCCAGATCGATTAACGATTGGAGAAAGGCACGAGGTTCCATCGACAGCGCAGCAAGAAGCAATCGTCATACCACAGCATTGACGATCGCGTGCCGGATCCAATCAGCCGAGTCGAGCGCACCGAGATGAGCTATTTCGAGTCCGACGACTCGTCGAGATTCCGGTTTCCAGGTCGAAGCCGGGAGTTCGGTTCTGCAGCAGCAGCAGCACACCATCATCACGAAGCTGTAAGACCGCATGAGCGCTTCACCGACGTCGCCCAAGACGCCCGCGCACGTAGTTCCGCTCGACTACTCGTTCATGGGGCTCGCGACGCTATCAGGTGCGACTCGACACGAGCATCTCGAGTCGTTGCTCCCTGTTCTGCTGACGAAGCATTCCTGCTCGCAACCTACCTCGACAACCAGACATGCTACTACAAGACCCAGTCAGCGGCAAGAAGAAGTCGTCGCATGAAGGGGGTGGGAGCAGGGCGTTGGGTGGAGCTGACGCATCGCTTGCGGGGCAAACGGCGCCGACTAGAGCCAAGGCAGCGCCGGTCCATTCTGTCTCGCTGCGTGTGAACAACAACAAGATCAGCAGTCTGGACGACATCCACGGAGCATTGCGCGCTGTCTTCGATGACCCGAGCAGGCTCCAGTGGCTCGACCTGTCGGGCAATGTGCTCTCGAACATCGGCCGCGGCGCGTTCGCCCCGTACCCCGACATCTTCACGCTGCACCTCCACGGGAACAAGCTGCGCCGGTACACCGACATCGACAGCATCGCCGAGTG
>JAASFS010000591.1:0-15186 GCA_023333865.1 Globisporangium perplexum | reverse complement strand
GAGAGGAGCCCTCGAATTCGCAACGACGCTGCCACTCGCACGGCGCGCGCTGTGGGCCGCCCATTTAGGATTTCTCCTCGTTCAGCCCAAGCTCCACCCGGACCTTCTCCTAGAACCCCAAGGATGAGCGCGATCCAGACCCCTCCGGAGCGGATCTCAGCGTGCACGTAGGCGGGCTTACATTGAGAGGATTTTTTTTTGTGTGTGTCGTTTTTACTCCTGAATTACTTTTTTCAAAATTGACATCCATTTGTTTCTGACAATTGAAACTCTATTTTGTTACTTTGTATCGAATCGATTTCTCGTTTTGTTTGTTTTTGGAACAGTATCTCACGTTGGGCAGTTTGAGTGACGTGTCACTAAAATACACTCCTGCATCAGCTCTTTCCAAACTCGCCGCCGCTTGCAGATCACCGCTCGCCGCCATGCTGCACTCGTTGTACATCATCAACAAGTCCGGCGGCCTCGTGTACCAGCAGGACCTGAGCGCCGCCGCACCGAAGCTCAGCTCGAACGACCACCTGCGCCTCGGCTCTACCTTCCACAGCATGCACGCGATTGCCGCGCTGGTGCGTGCAGCGCTCGTGCCCAGCTTCTCGAGCCGCGACTGAGCTCGCTGACGCGTTGCGTGCCGCCTCTTCCTGCAGGCGTCGCCCGTCGCGAGCGGCGGCATTGAGATGCTCGAGACCGACACGTACCGCCTCCAGTGCTTCCAGACACCCACGGGCATCAAGTTCTTCCTCACGGCGGCGCTCGGTACGCCCGAACTCGACGCCGTGCTGCGCACGGTCTACGAGCTCTACGTCGACTTCGTGCTCAAGGTGCGGACCTGCGGCCACTGCGCGGAGGAGACTGCTGCTGCCACTGCTGCTGCTGACGCGCACGCTGGCGCAGAATCCGTTCTACGAGCTCGAGATGCCGATCCGCTGCAGCCTCTTCCACGCGGGGCTCAAGATCTTCGTGGACAAGTTCAACGTCGACAGCAGCCGCCGGCGACCGCAGGGCGGCGAGCTCTACTAATCCCCCTCTCTCGGCACAATGGCACCTCCCTCGCTCGCTCACTCGCTCTCGCTCTCGTTGAGCACGAGCGCGCCGTCGCCGCAGAAGCGGTTCTCCCGCCAGCTGCCCTCGTAGAACGTGCCGCCGCCGCCGGCGAACGTGAAGCGTCCAAGGCCGTGGCATTTGTCGTCCTGCCACGCGCCGTCGTACGCGCTCCCGTTCGCGTACGTGCAGACCCCGCGGCCGCAGCGCACGCCACCCACCCACTTGCCCGTGTACACGTCTCGCGACCGCGCGTACGCGCACGTGCCGAAGCCGTTGCGCTTGCCGCTGCGCCAGTCGCCGGTGTACGTCGTGCCGTCCGCGAGGGTCTCGACGCCGTGCCCGCTGCGCCTCCCCGCGCGCCACTGCCCGCTGTACGCCTCGCCCGTGACATGCACGCTGCTCCCCTGGCCGTCAGGCAGTCCGTCCACCGCCACCTGCCCCACGTACCGGCACACGCCGTTGCCGTCGTCGAAGTTCTCGAGGCAGCCGTCGCGCACGAGGCCGCCGCTGTGCCACGTCGCGACGAGCTGCGAGCCGTCCGAGTACGTCGTGGTGCCGCTGCCAACTCTGTCGCCGCCGCTCCAGTGTCCGTCGTGCGTGATCTCCGCTCGCGAGGCTGCTGCTTCGCGAGCGGCGCTGCCGCGCTGGAGGACGCCGTAGCCGTGGAACACGTCGTCCGCCCACTGCCCGGCGTACACGTCACCGGAGCTGAAGGTCATGGTGCCCTGTCCGCAGCGCTGGTCGCGCTCCCAGTCGCCGTCGTACTCGTCGCCGCTCGCGTACGTGCACTTGCCGCGGCCGTGGCGCAGCGGAGAGCAGAGCGCTATCTCGCCGACGTACACGTCGCCGTTGTCGAAGCGCTTGGTCTTCGTGATCGGGTCCGCGCTCGCGTCATCGCCGCCGTCTCCGAGTCCGTCGACGAGCGGCTGCGGCCGCCAGAAGTGGAGCGCGCTCGTCGTGTCGAGGAAGGCGTTCGAGTGTGGGGCGACGCCGCCGAAGACGTACATGGACTTGCGGTCCGCGGAGGAGATGCAGGCGTGGCCCAAGTAACTCTGCAAGCCCGCGTTCGGGATCCGAAGCTCGCGGACGGAGCGATTCGCGATGTCCAGCAGCACGCACGAAGTCGTCGGGATCGCTGGCGACACCGTCGAGAAGCCGCCGAAGACCAGGATCGTGTCGTGGGCGAGCTGCTTGTGCTTCTCGTCCATGACTTCGGGCGGGATCTCATCGCTGAAGAGCACGACGCTGCCGGTCGGCGGGTTCTCCATCGGCAGGACGAGCGACAGCGCGCTGAAGCAGCACCTCGCAGTCAGCGGCAGCGTCGCGTGCTGGTCTGAAGCTAGAAGCTCTCTCGACGATCCAGAGATTGGTGGCGAAGGACTCGGCGAGAGCGACACCGTCGACCACGCGTTCCCGACAAGATCCAGGACGGCGACGTTCTCCGGCATCGCTCCAGACGATGTGATCCCACCGATCACGACGACTTGGTTGCCGCCCACGATCGGAACAGCGCGATGGTGCGCGAGGGGAAGCGGGCTGTTCCCAGTCGCCGAGATCTGGATCCACCGAGGAGTGACGACGCCGCCGCGTGGAGCTTTGGCGTCGTCCCCAGCACCATCCAGGTCGTCGCCAGCGCCGCGCGATCTCTTGAGCACCAGCAGCCACACGTCTGCCAGGAGCTTCCCACCCGCATCTTTCCCGCCGAGAACCAGCACGGCGTCGCTCCTGCCGTCCGCGTCGCTGCTGCCGCACTTGACGCTCGCGCTCGCGTGCCAAGCTCGCGCACACGGACCGACGCTCGCCTCCGTGTCGCTTCCGGTTGCTGCTGCTGGGTCGTCCTGCAAAGTCGCAGAGCTGAGCTTTCGGCAGTAGAGCGCGCTGTCGACGAAGCTCAGCTCGTGGACGCTGTTCAGGTGCGTGACCGGGTCGCACCCGAGCGCCTTCGCCTCGCTCCACGACGAGAGCAACTCGCCTCCGAACGCGTACGCTCTGTCGCCAAGAGTGACGACGGAATGGCCGACGCAGCTCGGGAGCTCGCCTTCGGTATCGTGGTGCGTGAGCCACGCGTTGGTGGTCAGGTCGAACAAGTCGAGTCGCGAGGAGCTCTGGAACGCTTCGAACGGCAGCTCCCTCCCGCCGACCAGCACGACTCTGTCGACGCCACAGGCAACGGCGCAAGGACTCCACCGTTAGCGCCGAAGCGCGAGCGACAGACAGCAACGAGCCCCGCAAAGCAGCAGGCGAGCAGGAGTCCCGCACGGCGCACATGTGGCTGTTGAGCAGTCCCGCGCACGCTCCCGAGAGTCCAAAGCGGACGTGGCTCTCGTCGTCTTGCTGCTGCTCGAACTCGCGCGCCGCGTGGACGCCCCAAGGGGTGTACTCCCGCGCCTGCAGCAGTCACCTCGCGCGTTCAGCATCCTCAGCTCCCTCCTGCTCTCGCGCGGCCGCCTGCGCACCTGCAGCGCCTTGAGCTCTTGTGGTTCGCTCGCCATCCTCGCGCTCGATCTTGTCGAGCGTAGCGAGTGGACGCGTTCGACGCTTCGCGCAAAGTGCGACGCGCCGCTTGACGAGCTACGAAGAAGCTGCAGGCGCGCCTCCAGTGAACGCTCCGGCCCCGCGCGACTCCGGCAGCGTCCATGACGACTGCGACGAGGTCTGCGCCGGTGCTGCAGTCGCCGCGAGGTCGCGCGGCGAGCGCGCTGTCTGCGAGCGGCGAGCTGGCGACTCACTACTACGACGAGCACGCGGTGGACGTGAGCGAGCTCGAGCGGCGGCTGTCGACCGACCGCCAGTCGGGCTTGGCGTCTCTCGTCGTCTCGCAGATCCAGAGCGAGCGCCCGCAGCTCAACCTGCTGCCACTCGACGCCGACGTCGGCCACGGCGGCATCCACGAGCTCGTCGCCGTGCTACGAGACGGCAGCTGGATCCACACGCGCGCCGAGAACCTGCTCCCAGGCGACGTCATCGCACTCCGGGAAGGGCAGTGTGTGCCTGCCGACGTGCGCCTCGTCGAGTGCCAGGACATGTGGGTCGACCAGAGTGTGCTGCTCGGCAAGCGGGAGGTGGAGCCCCGCGTCGCGGCGACGAACTCGGTCTTCGACGCGGCCGAACCGGCGGTGCCCTACATGGAGGCGCTCAACATGGCGTTCTACGGCACGACGGTCACGCGCGGACAGGGGAAGGCGATCGTTGTGCGAACAGGCGAAGACACGGTGCTCGGCACGATCTCGAGCGCGCTGCTGCGGAAGCGCAAGAGCAGCCCCAAGCGCGGCGAGGTGCCGCTGACCGAGAGTATGAAGCAACAGTTCGAGTTCGCGTTCTGCCGCAACGACGCACTCCCCGCGGCGATCCACCGCGTCTCGGCGCTCGTCGTGGAGCACTCCGAGGTGGTCAAGCGCACGGCCATCTCGGCGTCGTTCGGCGTCAATCCGACGGTGATCATCGAGCTCGAGGATGTCGTGCTCGCGAACGAGACGAGCGCCGACGACCTCGAGCGCGAGATCGCGCTGCAGATGATGAACTACTGCCAGGCGAGCGAGGACGCCGCCGTGTTCATGAAAGCGCTCGCCGCGTGCCGCCACCGGATCGAGAGCGCGTCGATGTTCGGAGGTTCGAGCACCAGCGACCCGTCGAGCGGAGGCGCCGGTGCGTCTTCGTCGACGGCACCGCGCGTGCCCTCGCTCCCAGCGTCGTCTCCGATCGCAGCGCCAGTTGTGATCGACCCGATCCGCGACCAGAACGCGATCCTCCGCTTCTGCGCGCAGTTCGGCGCGAACTCACCGCGCAACATGACCGCGGCAGGACGCAAGACGCGCTACTCGACGCTCTTGCACGCGCAGATCAGCGGCTGCGAGGTGTACGTCCACTTCGACGAGGAGTGCGGCGCGCATGTGGTGCTACTCCAGGGACCGGCGCGCGAGATTCTGTCGCGCTGCGGCAAGGTGCGTCGTGGTACGGAAGAGGACAAGATGGCACCGCTCGAGACGTCCGACTTGCAAAAGATCCAGGACATGGTCATGGACCTCGAGGCGCGCAACGAGACGGTCGTGAGCTTCGCGGAGCTGTACCTGGACCCGGAGATCTACCCGGTCGGCGTGAAGTTCGACATCGAGAACTTCAACTTCCCGACGTCCAACATGTGCTACCTCGGCTCGCTCGGGTTGATCGAGAAGCTGCAGCCGGAGGTGGTGCTCATGGGCTCCTTCGCGCGCGCTGCGGACGTGCGGCTGTTCCTCGCGACGACCGACACGGAGTTCGCAGATGACAATGCGCCGTACATCGTCGAGGACGACGACGACACTATTCAGGACGACGACGAGGACGACATTGACGGCGAAGATGCTGGCGGTCGCGTGCGCTGCGTGTGCAAGATACCCGTGCAGCTTCGCGAGGCGTCGACCGGCGAAGTCATGGATGTGGACGCGTGCGTGTTCCGCAGCAACGTGCTGTCGATCTCGAACACGCTGAACCAGTGGCGCCAGATCCTCGCGCAGCATTCGATCGTGATCTTCGACGGCTGCTCGCCTGCGCAGGTGGATCTGCTGGTGGAGACGCTGCAGGACCTGGGCGACTGTGTTGGCCTCGTCGCCTCCGGCAGCGCCAACGCACTCGCGCTCTCGAGTGCTGATGTGGGCTTCGCGATCCCAGCGCAAGAGGTGATCGACCTGAGCGAAGAAGCCGCGGATGTGGTGCTTAGCAGCACGACCTGCCCTCGCAGCGATGCAATTCGGCTCATCGACGCGGCGAAGAAGTCGGCGCTCGCGACAACGAGTCCTCGAGGGCTGGTGAATGCCGACAACTCAGCTGCGTCGCAAGTGGCGCCGCTACCGAGTGCGTTGAAGGCCAAGTCGGTCGTCATGAACTTGCTCCGAGAGAGTGTGTCCGCTGGTCGCATGCTTGGACTCTCGGAGGTGGATCTGAAGGCGTGCTTTGACGCCGTGCTTGCAGGTACAGTGCCGCGCTCTATTCGTCTCCCCTGATGTCGCTGTGTGGTGCTGATTGACTCGAGTGCTTGCAGATTCGCTTCCGCCTGCGGCGCTGAGCAGCCCTCGAAGCGCTCCAATCGCTTCGGTGGCGACTGTGGCGCCATCCGTGCTTCCACCGCTCAGCCCATCCAAGTTCCCTGCGAGCGCGTTCCGCAGCTCCGGACTGGTGCTGAGTGCGAGCGACGAAGTCGCGCACATCTCGAGCATCTAAGAAGAGAGAGATTGAGAGGAAGGGGAGGAGGACAGTGAGGCGCACTCGCACTTGATATCGAAAGCACTGCCCATTGGACGCATGTTGTTAGACTCGCACTGTGTGAGCCTCCGTGCGAGGCAGCTACGACGACACGGTCCCTACTCCTCGGCACTCGTCAAGTTCGACCGCTTGATCTAGTAGAACGGGATGATCGTGTCAGCTTCCTCCGCGAACATCTTGCAGTCGACATACCCCTGCACCCCCTCCAAGAGGCATCTCCTGCTTCGAGATAGCTGCATACAGCAGTTTGTCTTCTTCAGCCATGATCGCGCCGCGGACATCGCTGCTGTCGGAGGTCTCGGAGGACTCGGAAGACCTCTCCGACTTATATTGAGTGTCTCGCGAGGAGTCGCAGAGGCGACGCAGCTCAGTCAGCGATGACGCACGAGATCGACGCGCCTGTGAGCTCCCCCGAGGGCAGTAGGAAGAAGCAAAGCGACGTCGGCTGGAGCTCCGTGCTGCAGCGTCCGCCGCGCTCGAACCAGCACCACGACGTCGCCGGCGCGATTCCTCGGCCTTCAACCGCCCACGGGAGCTCCGATGCTCACAAGAGCCACAAAGACGGGTCTCCGGCGGCGTTGCTCCGGCTGCGCGATGTGCCAGCGCCAGCAACCTCCGGTGAGCGCGAGATGCCGAACGAAGCGATCTTCAACACGCAGTTCACGACCGCCGGCCGCATGTTCCTGACCAAAGCCAAGAAGAACCGCGCGATGCAGGTGGATCGGCGCACCAAGGGCTTCGAGAGTGGCCTCGAGATGGGAACCGTGCTCATCGACTCGATCACCAAGCGTCACTATCGCGTGCTGCTTGTGGATCCGGATATGCAACGCCGTGAGGAACTGGCTGACGGCCTCGAGCAGAGCTTCGAGACCCTCGTGGCACCGAACAACGAGCGCGCCTTCGCGCTGCTCAACATGTTCAAAGTCGACTTCGTGCTGCTGCGCGCGTGCTTCGGTAACGACAACTCGGCGGCTTCGAGCCCCACGCTCGCGTTCCTGCGCGGACTGAGCGCTAAGTTCGTGCACACGCCAGTGTCCGTGATGGTTCCGCATATGAAGGACACTTGCAAGAGCGGCGAGGACATGCACAAGCTTCTCCAGCGAGCACTGAACCACGGCGCCTGCGGGTTCTTCGAGGACGGACTAGAGGTCTCCGCGCTCGTCGAGCGTCTGGGCAAGCTGCTGCACTCGCTCGTGGTCGCCCAGACGGAGCTGGCGCAGTGTCAGGGGATCAGCGCACACTCGCAGAACCACGTTGGCGACGACGTGGTGGCGCCGGTGCAGGCGATCAAGAAGCGCGGCACGGCAACGAACTTGGTCTTGCGGCCAGCGACGTCAAAACCGGACTCGGTCACGTACGACCAGCACCGCATGATGCTGGAGCTGAGTCTGAGCCAGCGCAAGCAGTGTCTCCTGCAGCGACAGGCGCTGACAAAGGCGCTCGACGGGCCGCACTCGGTGCTCGGTATCGAGCTCTCACTATCCGCTTCCGCGTCTACGGGTCTTGTCGGACTTGCGTCGCCAGCGCTGTCGCTACGGCGCTCGAGCTCTTCCGCATCCCCAGCGCCGCGTTCACCAGGTGGCGGCGGCTTCCACCCGGGACGCAGACGCCTCGCGAAGGTGATCCCGCCGCTGCCGTCGCAGAAGGAGATCAACAAGCAGATCTACGCCAAGCCGCAGGAGATCCAGCGGAAGATCCACAGTCACCTGTACGGGCAGCTCCACGCCTCCGCGCACGACGTGCTTCCGCAAGATCCGCTGCTACACCACTGCATCGCGATCGACCCGCAGTCGGTGTCGCAGGCAGCTCCAGGCGGCAAGCGGCTGCTGGTGGCGAAAGCCTTCTTGCTCTTCCAGGAGAAGCGGTACGAGGAAGCGCTACTGCAGGCGAATCGCGCGATCAAGATGGAGAGCAACAACCTCGTCAAGCTCGCGTACCTGCTCCGTGGCGCGCTCTTCGACATCTGCGGCCAGTTCGCGCGCGCTGAGCGCGAGTTCCGAGCAGCGCTGACGCTCGACCCGGAGCTCCACCAAGCGCACTTCAACCTGAGTGTCAGCCTGCTCAAGATGGGCAACGACTCTGGCGCGCTGCACGAGGTCACGCTTGCGCTCCACGGCGACCCGGCGAACGAGCAGTACCTGCGCAACCGCGCGCTCATCTACCGCCGCATGGGCAACTTCACGCTGGCCCAGAGCGAGTACGCGAAGATCGAGTCTCTGTCTGGCGCGACGAGCGTCGCGCTCGCCAAGGCGAACGCGTCGAGCCCTCCAACAGCAGGACCGTTCGCGAAGGCTGCATCGTCAGCAGCACTCCAGCAGCAAAGCACAGCCGACAGTAGCAACTCGGTAGCGGCGAGAGCGACAGCCAGCAGCAAGATGGAGGGCGGGCTCTTCGAACATCTCTTCGGGAAGCCGACCGAGGACAAGGTCGCACTCGTGTGTCCGCCGAAAGAGCGAAGTCCAGAGATGGTGGACAGCATCGTCGCGCGCCTGCAAACTGTGCTCGTGTTCCAGGACTTCCCACCTCACGTGCTGCGGCGTGTCGCCGAACTGATCGAGTACGAGGTCGTGAGCTGTGGCAAGCGGTTCCTGCTCGGCGAAGACCACCCGCATAGCTTCTACGTCGTGCTCAACGGCAAGCTCAGCGTGCGGCGCAAGTTCGGGGACTTCATGTCGAGCGTGACGACGCACCACCTCGACACCGGCGCGACGTTTGGTTGCGCGGGTCACTCAGTGTCCCTGAGCACGCAGCTGATCGCAGACGAGATCACGGAGGTGGGCATCCTCTGGCCGGACGCCTACGACGCCTCGATCCGGAGCTTCTTCGCCGAGAAGAACAATGAGGTCTTCCGCTTCTTGCAGCAGATGAAGGCATTCCAGCACTTCAGCACGAGCGAGCTCGGCCACATCATCGGTATCTCGGAGCACAAGCGCTTCCGCAAGGGCGAGACGATCCTCGAGCAGAACGAGGTCCCCAAGTACCTTTGCATCCTCTGGAAGGGCTCGTGCTTGATGTACCAGGACTTTGAGAAGCCACCGCTGAGCGCCTCTCGAGAGGGCGAAGAGTGTGGCAAGGGCCCAGGCAGCGACGCCGACGAAGCTTCCGGGAGCGGCAGTGACGGTGAAAGCACCGGGCATCGGTCCTCTGGGAGAGGTCACAGCGCGAAGACGCGCCGCAAACGCGAACCGGAAGCGCGCGGAGAGGAGACGAAGCGCGTGCTGCCGTTCCACCGCTTCATCGCCAAGCCGAACTGGCCGCTCGCGTTCGAAGAGATCGACATCCGCCGCGCGAAGAACCGGAAGAACGCGCGCGGTCGTCGCAATGCTCTTCTCCAGAGCGCCAGCGCCTATCAGATCGGAAGTGCGCCACAGCACAACATAAGCATCGAGACGACGCCGTCAGTCGTTCCAGATCGACTCAAGACGGACGATAAGCACGCGCTCATCCGAACGCTCGTGGCGCCAGCGATCTTCGGCGAGTCCGCGTTTCGAGATCAAGAGCACCAGCGATCGCAGTGGTGCGCACTAGGCATCGTGTGCCTTGTGTTAGTGGAAGGATGATCGCCACGTCACGCTTGCTCTGCTGTGCAGCTCGATCGTGGCCGACTGTATTGTCGAGATGCTGCTGTTCGACCACATGCGGTTGCAGGAGATGGACCTGGCGCCGGAGGTGGTGCGCGAGATCTCTGAGAGCGCACCTCAGTGCCTCAGCGAGCGGCAGGTGGCGCGACAGCATATCGAGAAGGTAAGCCGAGGATGCTTGGTGGTGCTCGGGTAGTCGTCACGAGGAGAGGTAGTGTGCTCAGATACGGTGCTTGTGCGATGGATCCAGGAATCGTGGAGCGAGTACAAGAACCTGCGCCTGCTGGAGGTCTCCAAGTCGCGGTGGCCAGAAGCGAAGGTGTGTCGAGTGCAGTGTGCGGGTTCAATGGTGGCGCCGAGCTCGACTGACGCCTTCCCCGCTTCGATATCGCGCTCTGTAGAAGCACTTGCGTCTGCTCTCGAACGGCTGCAGCATCATGCTCGCGGGTCGACAGACGGCGCCGCGCGACGAGGCGAGCTGAGCGAGCGAGACGCCTCTGGGGCTGAAGAAGTCGGAACAGGAGCCGCTTGCGACCAGCTGAACCTGCATCAAGCCGCATGACGTCCAGCGAAAATGAGTCCGGAACCAGTCACCAGCGTGACTTCGCGACTGTCCACTCGAGCCGCCTCGTTGAAGACAACATGGCTTCGCTTTTTGGATCTTTGCGAGACGCCGCGCTCCAAGACGAGCGCCAGCTGCGGCGACAACGCCTCCGAGGCGGATACGCACTGTCGCGGCGCTGGTGGCGACGGGTGGCGCGGGTGAAAGATGTATGGGTTTTCGAGCAAGTGGGTGAGAGAATCAGCGAGCGCGAAGACAGGGAGATCGTCGCTCGCTCTTTCGACCCTCTCGACCCGCTTGGCCAGACAGCCACCCCGCCAAAGAAGCCTCGCACACATCAAAGGATTGCCGCGAGGTCCGGGGTCCTCTCGAGCGCAGCTGGGGGCGGTGGGGTCGTTCTCTCTCGCTCTGTTATCACAACAGGATGGCGCGGCAAACTCGTCTTGTCTATCCAAGCTCCCTACACCTGTTGTTGTGACTGCGGTCGCCCGAGTGGACGCCGGCCGATCTGCGAGTGCAGAGGGCATGCGAGCAGCGTCGAGCGAGCGCGAAGCGAAGGCGCTGCAGGCATGGAGACGAATCCCAGAGGCGTGTGCGCGCGAGAGAGGATGTCGATGAGCGAAAGAGCGAGCAGCATCGCCTGACTGGCTCTGGGATGCGGTTGTTCGGTTGTTGAAAGCGAGCTTCTCTGATTACGCCAGGCGGCTAAATATTGCACTCATTCTTTGCACGAATTGTTCCTCAGTTTTAGCTTTGACCTCCTCAAAATCTAAGTAAACCTCGATTCGTCCAGAAAGTTACCGCCGCTCATCCGACGATTTACAAATCTGCCATTCCGTAAACTACGTCTATTCCTGACTTTGCGACACGCTCGGACATCACTCTGGGGGATGTATGAGTGGCCCCAGCAGCAGCAGCGGCGGCGGCAGCATCAGCAACGGCGCGCGCCACGGCGCCGACCGCGCCGCGCTTGGCGGACTGGCCGAGCCCGCCGCCGCCAGCGGCCTCGTCCACGTCACAGCCGCTTCCGCCATTGCGTCGCCGCCGCCGCCTCCTCCTCCTCCTCCTCTCGCCGCCGACATGCCCGCGCCGCGCGCGCACCTCTACTCGACGGCGACGAGCATCGCGGACGACGCCGTGGCGCCCGACGGCTCGCTCGTGCACAAGTTCGACTTGAGCCGGTACAAGGACGGCCGCTACGCGCTCGTGCCGGCGTCCGCGTGCGACCAGATCCGCTACGTCGGCCGCGTGCTGCACCACGGGCCGGCCGCGAAGCGCCGCTCCAAGGTCAACACCGTGCAGTTCGACTGGCCCGCCGTCGCCTTCGAGATCGCCGTGCGCGGCACCACGACCGTCGCGATACGACTCAAAGGAGACGGTGCGTACTCGTTCGCTAGTCGGCGGGCAGGCGCCTGCGAGTCCGGGTGGTCAGCACAGCACAAGACGACAGCGGCCACTCTCCGACTACCCCTTTGTGTGCGCGGCGCCTGGCTCACGCGCCTGCCTTCCTCTCTCGCTGCTCGATCGACCAGGCAACTACTTCAACGTGTTCGTCAACGGCGCGTTCCGCTGCATCCTCAAGGCGTCGCTCAACGCCACGTGCTGCGAAGGTACGCGCGCGCTCGCGCTCGCTCCCGTCTCACCGATCTTGGGAGTGACGGGCGAGTCGCTCTCTCTTGCTCTTGGGACGTAGTCGCGACGGATCTGGATCCCGATCGCGAGTATACGGTGACGGTCATGAAGCGCACGGAGCCGCAGATGCGCGGCGCGCTCTCGACGTTCAAGGTAGCATCACAGTGTCGGTCGCTGCTCTGGTCGCATCGGTGGCGTCTAGGGACTGACCAGTGCTCACGTTGCTATCGCCACCGCGCTCACAGGTGTGCACGTTCTACGGGTTCATCATCGAGTCGAGCGCCGAGGTGCTGCCGTGTAACCCCGAGCCGGATCGCAAGATCGAGTTCATCGGCGACTCGGTGACGAGCGCGTTCGGGAACGAAGGCAAAGCCACGAGCTCCAAGAGCCGCTTCGGCATCAAGGGCCGGATGGAGAACGTCTACAACGGCTACGCGTGCATCCTCGCGCGCATGTTCGACGCAGAGGCGCACGTGCTTGCGTGGACCGGCAAGGGCGTGCACAGCAACGCCGGCGACTGGGGCCCCAACATGCCGATGCTCTGGAAGAACACGATCGCGTCTCGCGAAGGCGAGTGGGACATGGAGAGCTGGACGCCCGACGTCGTCGTCGTCAACCTCGGCGCGAACGACCTCTTCCCACCGACGTCGCTCGAGACCGAGATCGTCAGCGCGTACGCGCTGTTCCTCGCGGAGGTTCGCCAGCGTACGTACCGCGAGAGCGCGTTGCTAGATGCGTTCGTGCGCTACCCTGGCACGTGCTCACCTCTGCGTGTGCTATCGGCGTCCCCATCTTGTGCGTTCAGATCGGCCACACGCGCACATCTTTTGCGTCGCGTACGACGAGAGCTGCATGAGCGCCGAGGACTCGGAGACGAACCGCAGCCTCGTGGCGCTGCAGCTGCAGGAGATCGTCAAGGTCGCCATGTCGAGCGTTGGGAAGCACGACTCGCGGATGCACTACGCGTACATCAATGTGCGACCAAAGCGCGAAGCCGGCTCCTGCTCAAGAGATCTCGAGCGCTGACAAGCTTGTGTTCCCTCTCTCTCTCTCTCTCTCTCCGCGCTCTTCTCCCAGGTCGATGGCGGACTCGAAGAGAGCGACTACGCCACGCTGCGGCATTTTGCCGTGAACGGCCACGTGAAGATCGCGAGGCTGCTCGCGGACGAGATCTCGCGACACGTGAACTGGCGCACAGTGGAGTCTCCGTCGACGATGCCGTACCCGCAGGAGAAGAGTCAGATCCTCATGCCGAAGGACTCGAGCTGCACGATCTCGTGATCGCTGGCGGCGGCGGGAGTCGGTACAGATTGGATCGCCACAAGTGAGTTCAAGAGTTCAAGGCAGGTTTATTAACATTAGTGATGCGCAGAGCGCGTTCGTCCGGGATCGCCCACGAGTGCTCCTGCGAATCCGTTCACCGGCACGTGCGTGAGTGTGAGCACGCTCGCACAGACACCCACGCGCTCTAACATCCACGCGGCCCTCATCATCACGACGCCCATGTCCAGCGCCGCGGAGAGCTTGGTGCGCGCCGTCATCTTGATCAACGAGTCGAACACATCGATGAGCTTGTGATCGGGAGTCTTCGTTCGAACTCATCGCCGTGTTCTCTGCTGGTGCTCGCTACAGATGCGGCGGTGTGCCTCGTCGGGCTGCAGGCAGACGCGCTCGATGTGGTGTGCCATGCGCAGCGGCTGCGCGACCGTGTCGAGGCCGCAGAAGCGGCAGAGTACGTCGAAGAAGCTCCAGACCGCGATCAACGTAGTACGTCTGCGGCACACGCGTGAGAGAGTGCAGAGCAACACGACACGTTTCTTCGGAATAGGTATACACATGTCCACCAAAGTCTGCACTGCCACCATGCATGGCTGTCATCATGACTGCCGCTGTCATGGCGGGTTGAGTTGGCTGCCGTGACCGTCCCAGCACTCGCGCTCACTTTGCCGGTGGAGGAACGCACACTCGCGCACCCCCTGCTCGCTGCGCGGCGAGAGCCCTAGCTGGGCACCGTCGCGTTCAGGTTCCCCCACGTCATCTTGGCGAACATGTCCTTGGACTTGATCGTGCGCGTGATGATGTTGCCGACCACAGTGCCACCGAGCACCGGCAGCTGACCGACCCCACCGTTCGGCCCGAGCGGCACGAGCAGCGCCTCCACTTCTACCTTCGGAAATGGCTTCGTCACCTTGCTCTGCGACTTGCGCAGCACGGCCGCGAGCTCCGCACCGAGGTGCTGGCCCTGCTGACCCGCCCAGAACGCGAGCTTCGGCGCCGGGTGGCTCGACGCGTACCGAGCGCGAACAGGTGCGAGTAGCGCGGGTCGTCGAACTGGAACTTGTCGTTCACCTCGATGAAGCCGTCGGCGTTCACGAGCTCCGGCTTGACCTTTTGCACGATGTCGACGACCGGGTTGAAGCCCGCGCAGAGCAGCTGGATGTTCGACACGATGGACGTGCCCTTGTTCGTCACGAGCGTGCGCTGCACGAAGCTGTTGCCGGTCAGGCGCTCCGTCAGACGCTCGTTCAGGATCACTTTGATGTCGAGCTCCTTCATCGAGTTGCTGAGCTTGTCGTAGAACTTTTCGCGCAGGTTGCCTGTTGAGTCGAACATCGGAATCGGTGGCACACGCGAAGCGAGCTGTCGCTTGGAGGCGTCGACTTCGACATCCGTGAGAGGCATCGCTTCATCGACGTCGACCTCATCGCAGGTAGCCTCCGACATCGCCTTGTCGTGAGCGCTCGAACAAAACGAAGTTCATCCCGTGCTTCTCGATCTTGTTATTGAGGTGGTCACGCTCAGCGGGAGCCCAGTAGCGAGCGGTGTGCTCACAAGAAGCCGTCACCGAGACACTCACAGAGTCCACATCAACAACGGCAACCACTTTGTCAGCATCAGACCATACTGCTCTCAGAGTCTTGACGTTCTTCATGAGCGCGGGTTTGTCGCGCTCAGCGCAGCAGTTCTCGAGCGAGGGTCCATGGCACGCCTTCTTGCTTGCGTTCGCGCTACCTGGACGGCTGCAGCGAGAGTTGAGAGCAACACGAGTAGAGCAAGAGTTGAGAGTGATACGACAGGAGAATGAAGCACATACGCATTCTGCGCATACCGTTGATGAGGGTTCGATCG
>JAASFS010000590.1:0-15209 GCA_023333865.1 Globisporangium perplexum | reverse complement strand
GTATGCCATCGTGGTGCCTTTGCCATCTGCGCCGGAGCGGGAGGTTGAGTCCAAAGAGCGCTTCTTCCCATGAGATCGGTCGTTTTAGCGTCTGCTGCCATTGTTGGAGGACGGGAGTCCAGAGCGCGATGCTGTGTTTGGAGTCCCAGAAGAGATGTTTGTACGTCTCGATCGCTTGGCATCCGTGTGCGCAGTGTCGAAGTGCTTGGTCTCCATGTTGCCGCCAGAAGAAGTAGTGTGCTGGGAGGATACGCCACCAGACTAGAATGGAGAGCAGAGTGCAGATCACGGAGTACACTGAGGAGACCTGGACTCGATACAACCTCGACCCTCGAACCTCGACCTTCGAGAGCGATCGGTCGATCGATCGATCGATCACAGGGTCGCACGGACACGGGGTCACACGACCACGGGACCACGCGGTCACTGGATCACAGGATCAAGGCAGCGGCTGCATGTCCTCGAAGTCCGGCTGGCCGTACATCTTCTTGCCGGCGCCGGCCGTGCTCACGATGGCCTCGACCGCGTACTCGCGCATCTGCGCCTCGTAGGCGGCGACCGCCGGTACGCCCACGCCGTGCTCGACGAAGCTCGCGAGCAGCAGCCCCGCGTCCTGCAGCGCCGTGTTGGCGCCGATCCCCGCGGGCGTCATGGCGTGGATGGCGTCGCCCAGTAGCGTCACGCTCGAGGGTGACCACGGCTTGATGTCGGGGGACATGGTCGAGACGCCGATGACGCCGCACGACGAGTCCTGGTGCTGCTGGTGCTGCTGCTGGAAGAGCGCGCGGATGCTCGGGTGCCACGTTGATGTGACGTTGCGAGCGAGCTCGGCGGCTTCGCGCGGCTGCATCGCGAAGAGCTGTGCGTCCGTGCGCGTGTTTTGTGTGGTTTGTGTGGTTTGCGTTGTTTGCATGGTGGAGACGGTGCCGACGGCGGTGCCGACTTCGTCACTGTTGTCTTCATTGTCTTCGTTGTTTTCATTGCTGTTGTTGGTGTTGCTGTTGTTGGCGTTGTCGTTGTTGGTGGTGTTGGTGGTGGTGATGCTTTCGCCGTCGTCGATGGTACTGGTCGTGTCGGCGGCGCTGTCAGCAACCGTGACGGTGCGGAAGTGCTGGGAGCGCGCGATGAGGACCCAGTAGATGTAGTCTTGGACGCTCGGCAGGTGCGGCGCGATGTCGCGAGGGTCGCCATGCGTGAACCGCATCGGCTCGACGAAGAGCGACACGTGCGGCTGCTTGCTCGAGACGAGCGTGGTGCCGCGCAGCATCGCGTGCGCTACCGCCGCCTCCACGTCGGTCGTCAGCGGCGTCTTGCCGAAGATCGCGCGGCCGTCCGTGTCGAGCAGCTGTGTGGCGTCAGGGAGGTACTGCTTGCGCACGCGCGAGTAGGTGCCGTCTGCGCCAACGAGCACCGAGCCGCGCGCCTCGTGTCCGTTCTCGAACGTGACGCGGACCGATCCGTCGGCGAGCTGGGTGTAGTCCTTGAACGCCATGTCAAAGCGGAGCTCGGCGTCCGAGAGTCCAGTGAGCAGGAGGGAGCGCAGCACGAGCCGGTCGGCGGAGAAGACGCGGTCGAGGTCCTCCTTTCCTCGCGGCTTGCCGGAAGCACTAGGTGCGTCAGGCGGAGGTCCTCGTCCCGCAGGACCGTGACCAGGAAGCGATGGCGCCTCGCACCCGGTCTCCGCGTCGAGGAACGAGAACCCGGGCGTGAACTTGGCTGCCGAGGCGCGGAAGAGTTGGAGCACAGACGACGGCAGGTTCGCCTCCAGAGCCGAGAAACCCTCGGGGGTGATCCGCAGGCGATACCCCTGCTTGCGGTGGTCAGCGGACGGGTCGCGCTCGAAGACCGTGAAGGAGATGCCGCGCTTCTTGAGTCCCTGCGCGAGGCAGAGTCCGCCGATCCCCGCTCCGATGATGATCACGTGCGGCGAGTGGGGGGTGTTGTCGTCGGATGTGGTCACGGAAGATGTGGTCGTCGTCGTCGTCGACGGCGAGGCAAAGCGGGCGGTGGACATGCTCATCTGTGGTTTATGAGACTGGTCTGTGTGAGGCTGGTGAAGCGGGTGAGGCAGGTGAGACTCGTGAGGCAGGCGGGGCGAGGCTTGTGAGGGTCGAGGCGAGATCGAGAATGACTGGATGTCTCGAGCGAGCGTGTACTGCGTCGCGCGTACCAGCAAGCCTCTTGCGCACTTACTACAGTGTAGAGCCTGCAGCCGAACGAGACCCGGTCGGCGACAAGGGAAGCACGCAAACACTCCCGCGTCCCCGTGCGTGACCGAGAGTGCGTGCAGACGCAGCGTGCACCGCACCACGCACAGCGGAGCTCACTCACTCAGCTCACTCGCGTGGTTGATTACTTGAGACAGGCAGGGCAATCTCCAAACTTGCGAGGGATAATCATGTGCGGAGAGTCAACTGGCGAGTCAAGTGTCAGTTGACGCGCGCCGAGTAGTCTCACCGAAAAGAAAAGCAGACTGGCTTATCTTTTCGGCGACGAGTTCTTTTTGTGGGAGGAGGCGAGGAACCAACACACGCCAAAACGCACCAAACACACCAAACACACCAAACACGAGCGATGTCTCGACGTCCCGATGTCTCAAAGCTTTACGTCAAGGGCAGCGGAAGCCTCGACGAAATGGAAGCAAACATCTGTCATACTTTGGTAGCAATGCACTATAAATGAAAACAAGCACTTTGTTTACTGTGGTATCAGCACTTTGAGTGAAAACAGACATTTGCCTTCGTTTGCTTGCCGCAACAGCATCGTTCAGTCCTTACGACTGCCTTGGCACATAGCGTCAGGAGCGTGTACGGCGACCCGTGGCTGCTTTCGCAGTCGAGAGTTACCCAGCCACGCTGACTGGATGTGTCGTGTTCGAAGGCTTCCCATCCGAGTCCCGTCACACAGACGTGCCAAAGGTGCACACACGATTCGGATCCTTGTATCAACAAGGTATCCCAACACCTCTGTTTTCATTTGCTTTCATCGTGGGCTCACCGACACGAACTCAAATTCGAACATGGTTTCGCATTCAAAGCCAGTGACGATGATAACATCTTCGGCTCTTCACTCGCGGATCCAAAGCACCAACCACGCCGGCGAAACTCGATGGTGTGTTCAAGGACGGCGATAGCACCGCCTCAGGACTTTGTGCGATCGAGGCGATCTGCATCAACTTCACGATCCGGAACTCCCCGATGTGGCGCTTCTTGGACGGCGGCATTCATTGGTGCGCGTGACAGTGGCAAAAGCACGCTGATCACGCTGCTGGAGCAATACTACGACTCGTCCAGTGACACAACCCTGCTGGACGGTTGCGATATCAGCGCTGCTGAACGTCAAGTCGCACACCAGACTTGTGTCGTCCGAGCCACAGTCAGTGCTGTTCACGAACACGAACGTGTCTGTGGAGGGGAGGCACCGCGACAGAGAGACTGATGCGTGGCGCGATGGCGTACTCGTGAACGCGAACGCACATGTACATCGTGATTTTGCAGGAGAGCGACAACACTGTGATGTGGGAGAAGGGTACAGCGGTGACTGGGGGGTAAGAAGCCAGCATGTCACGACTGGAGCGTTCACATCTGCAGCCGCCGCAGCTTTCGCGCTCGCGCGCAGGTTCGCCTTCACGCGGACAAAGACGTTCTTGAGCCCGATCATCACGTTCAGGTGCGACGTCGTCAAGATCTCCTTCCCGTGCAGCGCCAGGTACGTCTGGACCAACTTGAGCTCCTGCACGCTCGGCGTGGTCGTGGACTTGAGCGATCTCCGCCGTCGACAGCCTCAGCAGCGTCTCCGGAGCCAGCCGCTTGCGCGCGAACTTCAGGATCTCGATGATCGCCCACAGACACGTGTCTCACGATCGTTTGGTATCAATCGCAAACCGAAGGTCCTGGTGGTGGGTGATTCGACGCTGGAGACGGACAGCAGGAAGGTCATGGAGGAGGCGCTCGAGCAGGACGTTCTGAGTGCCACGTGGCGGCGACCGTCGTGCACCGACTGCTGATGATCGCGAGATGGCAAGTCTTCGTCGTGAGAAGCAGCAATATCGCCAAGCACTCAGAGTCGCTCCGTCTCAACGACATCACCGTGTGCTAGCGACAAGCTGACGTCCGCCGCGACGAGAACCTGAAAAATCGAGCTGAGATATACACAAGCTTGCGATCCGAGCATCGCACAGTCATCGGCAACGGTGCTCGATGCATGAAGTAGATCTGTTCGCACTGCTGGCGTGGTGCTCTGATGTCAAAGATCCGTCCTTCGTGCGAAACTGGATTCTCTGGAGCTGGCGGACCTCAGCGAGATCGGTACGTATGGGTCCTACCAGCCTGCTAGCTCTCGGTGTGCCTCTCTGATCCGCCAACCATGAATCTCGGTAAACTCGCCCAGAAAGCATTGCCACATCTCGTGTCTCTCCCAGTGCGCGATGCTGGCGCGGTCTTGCACGCGATGTGCATCTTCGAGTGGCTGAAGCCGTTCACCATCGCCAACGACACCGTGCTCTTCCACAACATCCTGCGCTTCAAAGAACCCGTTCGCAGCGGCGATTTCCCAACTCGTGAAGCCGAGCGTAGTCGTCGCGCTCGTGCCTGCGTTCTCGTCCCAGACCAAGCTCTCGACGATCTCGAGAGATGTTTGCATCACGCCGAGATGCAGCGCTGTCTCGTTCTGGTCGCTCGTGAGTTCCACGTCAGCGCCATAGTCGCACAGATACTTCGCCATCTCCAGTTGACTAGCAAGTGCCGCCGCCTCCATCAACGGCGTGAGAACGAGATCCCACTGGTCTGTGTGCGTGGCGTACATTGCGTTGATGTCCGCGCCACACGCAATGAGCTCTTCAGCAGCATCGATGGAGCCGCAGAGTGCCGCATGGCACAACACGCTGGGTTCGGGTTCGTAGCCGCACGAAAGCATTACTCGGAGCGAGTCGACGCGCTCGACAGCTACGTCGAGAGCGGCAAGCTCGTTTCTTCCGCGATGAGACGCATCCGCCCCACACTCTTCGATCAGACTCGCGATGACGTTCAGCCTCCTCTTCCTTGCCGCAGGGTGAAGCGCAGAGTCGTTCCCAGGTGGCGAGTTGACGACAGCTCCGCTCTCGACGAGTAAGCGGACGATGTCCACATGGCCCTCGCCGGCAGCTCTGACAAGCGACACCGAATTGCGACTTCCAGCATTCACATTCGCGCCATTCGCTAGCAGTAGCTCCACGATCTGGAGGCAGCCTCTCTCAGCAGCCACCGCCAACAGGATGCCTGCGTCGTTCTCGGCGGGGTTCACGTTGATCGTCGCAGAGAACTCAGTGAGCAGGAATCACACCGCATCGGCATGTCCGTTCGCGCACGCGATGGCCAGCAGAGTGCAGTTGTAGATGTTCGAGCGTAGATAGTCCTCGGCAAGCGTGACCGCGTTGATATTCACGTCGTCGCCGATGTAGCTCTTCGCCAGCGCCAGCATCTCCACGTCGCCGATTTCTGCCAGCGCGTGCATGACTTTGAAGCCGTCGTGGAAGAGCAACAGTTCGTTGCCCAGTCCGTGGCTGAGCATGAGCCGCACGGCGTCGAACATCTGCGTCTTGCACGCCAGATACAGCATCTTCTTCTTGTGGAACTCTGTACTGCTGGACGTGAAGTCTGCTTGGACGCGGATCAGGAGGTCTGCGATCTTCGCGTTCTTGGCTCGGATCGCAGTCGGAAGACACGCCGTCGCGTCAGCTTGAGTGAACGCTTTCTTCTCGATGACGTAGCGCACGATGTCTTTGTGGTTTCCATCGACAGCAGCCTGGAGAGTGTTCACTAGATCGCCGTTCTGGTGCGTCTTCCCGATCTCGCGCTCCACCAGGTACCTCAGCACCGTCAGGCGTCCGTTCTTGGCGCAAGTGACTCGCACGCTGCTCGCGCCGTAGTAGCGGAGGTTTGGATGTGCCCAGCCTCTAGTAAGCGCTAGACGACTCGCATGCAGCCACTTCCAGCAGCAGCCATCAGCGGTGCCATGCCTGACCTGTCGGGCGAGTTCACCTGCATGTGCTGCCGCCGATCTGTGTCTGTGTGTGTGTGTGTGTGTGTGTGTGTGTCTGTGTCTGTGTCTGTGTCTGTGTGTATGTGTGTGTCTGTGTGTATGCTGGGACTAACCAGCAGTAACGCAGCTTCGATAAGACAGACTGCACTGGTAGCTTCTACTCACAGCGCAGATCGGGAGGCGGGAGTGTTGAGGCGCTCCGCATGCTCGCGGCTGGCAGCAAGCGCCAGAGCTCGCAGTCGGCACAATCGTGCGCGAAACCTCGCACTCGCGTCGAGATCCTCTGATCATGCACACTAGAGCGAGGAGAGCGAGGACATCGACAACTCGCCGAGTCCACAGTGTTCGCCACGATAGCCCGAAGAGAGCGAGCGAAACAGCTCCTCCCGCCGTCCTGCTGGACGCGTGCGCACGCGCGCAGATCTCGCAGATCTCGCAGATCTCGCCCCACATCTTTGGAGGTTCGCGGTGCGCTTGCTTCGCCATGAGAAGGTCGAGCTCTCTGTTCATCTAAAACGAAGCCAAAAGCACAAATTCGATTCGCGCCATTTATCACAGCATACTTTAACCAAGAGAGTTTGGCAGTCACTTTTTGAATGAGCATGCTCTCGGACGTCGACGAAGAGATGGCGGCGACGGGCGGTGTCGGCGACTCGGACGACGAGCGCCGCGAGCGCCGCGCCGCGCAGCAGGACGAGGAGGAGGCCGTAAGCCGCAAGCGCCAGCGCCGCGACGCCGCCGCGCGCATCAAGAAGGCGCGCGCGCGCGGCTTCCTGGAGCAGTCGCAGCTGTCGGAGACGGACCGGCGCCGCGTGCGCTTCCAGGAGCGCGAGCTGCTTGTGTCCATGAAGGAGAACGCGGACGAGCTGGCGAAGCTCTCGTCCGACTCGTTCCGCGAGACGTCGCAGCAGCTCGACCAGATGTACGACAGCGTGTGCTACCCGCGCGAGGCGAACCTCGACGCCTCCAACCTCGACGAGCTCAACGTCGCGGTGGCCAAGCAGAGCCAGGCTCTCGGCGCCAGCGACCTCACCAAGGTGCGGCTCCGCCGGCAGTGCGCATAGTATAGAGATCGCAAGTGTGCTGACAGCTGCGACGCCTGCCTGCATCGATGGCGCAGTACGACGTCGCGGACCTGATCCGCGCGACCCGACAGACGTGCGGCGCGGCCGCGCAGTTCGACTGGGCGACGCTCGGCGCGGCGGCGGGCGCGTGCTTCCGCGCGGCGCCGGAGATCAACTTCCTCTTCGGCTTGATGGACACGGAGGTGGTGCACAAGGAGCGCAAGCGTGCGCGGCGCGTGCGCGCAGACTCGGAGGACGAGGACAAGAGGCTCGCGCAGCCGACCGAGTACACGAGCAAGGTGCGCGCGGCTCCAGGTAGGTAGCGGCGGTGCGGTCGTGAAAGCGCTGACTCGTGGCGTGCTGCGTGGAGAGAGCAGAAGGACCGCAAGGACGCGCAGGCGCGGCGGCTCGAGGTGCTGCAGAACACGATGGAGGAGACGCGCAAGAAGCACTTGTTCGATGTGGTCGTGGACCCGACGAGCTTCACGCAGGTGCGCGAGCGTGTGCGCTGTGCGAGCTGGTGGCGTCTGCGTTCGGAGGTGGCTGACACGTTCTCTGTGTGAGTGCTGGTTCTCCCAAGACGGTAGAGAACCTGTTCGACATGTCGTTCCTGGTGCGCAACGGAGCTGTCGAGATCGGCATCGACGACTCGGGTCTTCCGTACCTCGGTGCGTCTCGTGGCGACTCTCTCGCCGCTGCTGCTGATCCCGTGTTGCGGCTCCAGCGGATCTGAGCGCGCACCGCCGAGATCCGTCGCGAGAACTAACGGCTCACCTGGAAGGCAGAGAACCACGAGGGGCGAGCGGAGGAGAACATCCCGGCGCAGACGCAAAGCATCATCAGCATCACACCGGCGCAGTGGGAGGAGATCTCGAGTGTCTGGGGCGTCGACGAGCCTCTTGTCGGCCATCGCTCGTAATTGTACATCGCTGTGGTCTGTTGTTGCTTTCTCACTGTGCTGCGTCGCGACACACTTCGGTCGCACATGTCAACGTGTCGTCGTGTTTCGAGGTTGGAGCGAGTCCAGAGCCTTTCGCCAGCAGTTCGCAATAGCTGCAGTTCTGAATCGTCCGACACACGCGGTGCAAGTGCACCATGGAGGAGCCGCTCGAGTTGGCCCGCGGTCTCTGGTGTGCCGGAGAAGTAGATAGATGAGGCACGCAATGGGAACGACGTTTGTGCATGAGCGTCGAGTTGGAAGACGGGATGCGGTAGACACCGAGTCGAGTGAATGTTCGTGGGGATGGAGGGGCGACTGCACTCAGTGTCTGTGTGGATGTTGCAGGGGAGAGAGGAACGAGGAGGTGTGCGACGGAAGCATGGATCGTGCGATGCAGAACAGAGTACAGAGTGGATGGATGTAGATATGCAAGTGATGTAGAAGGAGAGAGGTAACAACTTCTCATATCGCTCGAGCGCACTCACGCTGCCTTGGAATAAGCGACAGCGGACGTTCATCAATGCGAGGCAGAGCAAAGCAGACTCTCTCTCTCGAAAGAGAAGCCTTGCTCGCACACTCGCTGACATCCCGAGTCAATGCGCCGAGCCGAATACGATCATCAAAGTTGTTAGGATTGTCTACGATGGAAAACCATGTAGAAATGAGTGTACTATAGAAAAGATCCTGTGTAAGTACGGTCATGCTGAGACGTCGACAAAACACCCCCAGTCAGCACTTTCAGGCTTTGACGCGCGCACTGCAGACTGCATAAAGCCGACTTCTCGATTGGAGGCTCCTTGCCGCGATTATGTGGCTGAATACGACTTTCCAAGCGAAAGTGGGGACTGTCCACTATTCGCGCTTCTACAGCCCATTTTCACTCCCATTCGACTCGCCAATGCTCAAAGACACATCCAGACAGTGCCCGCTTTCGCTCCAAACGCTCCATTTTCACGAAAAGGTCACGAAACACTCACATTCCCAAGCGCTTCGTGCGAGACTCCACGCGAACTCGATCTCCCGCTCTTCGCACACCGCGACGCCAAGCTCAGCACGAGCTCGAGCTCGATGGGTCCCGGTCGCGGCCGAGCCCCAACACGGCGTTTGGCGGGACGTTCTTCTTCGTCCGCAGTCGGACACCAGACGACTGCGACTTCCGCCGCTCCTCTGACGTCGTACCCCCTCCAAAACCACCGCGCGAGGAGCTGCATCGACAAGCTCTTGCCGACCAAGGCCGACCAACTAGCCACGGGCGGTGAGGCTCTGCAAGTGCTCGGCATCGCAATCCTCCTGCTCCTGCTCGCCGAACACCGCCGTAGCCTACAGCATCACCTTGCCGAGCTTACCGACGCCGAGCTGAGCTGCAACGCAGATGACTGCAGGTCGGTCCGCGACGAGAACTTGACCTTCCGCACTTCGCCTCCTCCGACTTGGAAGTCTCCAACTGCATCGCCGGCTTGGTCTTATTTGCCTTCAGTTCGCTGTAGTCCTCCACCATCGCTCGCGCGATCTCGCATCACGGTCGGTCGGGAACGCTGACTCACATAGCCCCACATCACCACAGCACGCGCGAACGCATCCAAGCTTTCTGTCGTGGCAGCTCACATGTTCGATTCAAGCAAGGTGGCCGTCGAGACTCGAGAGCTTGGGCTCGCTCGCTTGGACTGATCTGCGTGGTCGACCAAGATCCCCCCATTCCAACACGCAGCTGCAAATCACTTGTTCCCCAGCACACGTACGCACGCCAAGAGATCCGCTCCGCCACACCGCACACGCACCACGTGCCGAGCTGCCGCCGACGCCAGACCTGCGGCGAGTCTCTCTCTCTCTCTCTCTCTCTCAACCGCCGTCGACGCCGACACACGATGACTGGAGACAGCGACCGGCAGCACGTCCCAGCACCGACCGCGCTCATCGACGCGACCGCGCGAGGCGACCTGAGCGAGATCCGGACGCTGCTGCGCGGCGAGGACGTGCCGCGGCTGCTACTGGGGACAGATGGCGAGGGGCGATGCGCACTTTCGCGCGCGGCGGCGGCAGGCAGCGTCGCGTGCATCGCCGAGCTCCTCCGCCACGGCGCCTGCGTCGACGCCAGAGACAACGCACAGCGGACGCCGCTGGCATACGCGACGAGCGCTCGGGTGGCCGCGGAGCTGCTCAGACACGGCGCTGTCGTCGACGCGGTGGACAAACTCGGCCAAGCGCCGCTGCGTCACGCGTCGGACAAGGGCCGCGTGGACGTCGTCCGCGAGTTGCTTCAGCACGGCGCCGACGTGAACGCAGTGGACAAGTACTCCGCGTCTGCGCTCGACTTTGCAGTCTCGCGCGGCCACGCTGCCGTTGTGAAGGAGCTGGTGAGCCACGGCGCGGACATGAACGATGAAGAGATGCTGCTAAGCGCAGTGAAGCAGCGTCGCGCGGATATCGTCGCCGTGCTGCTGGAGCACGGAGCCGCTGTCGATGTGAAGATGACGCACGGAAACACCGCGCTGCTGCTGGCTGCTGGGGCAGGCGACGCAGCCACCGTCGCAGTGGTGCTTCATCATGGCGCTGACATCGAAGCGGTAGACAGGTTCGAGTACACCGCGCTGATGAACGCTGCCATTGGAGGACACGTTGAGATCGTCAATGAGCTGCTCCGCAACGGCGCTGCCGTCGACACTAGATGTAACAACGGAGAGACTGCGCTGATGAAGGCTGCGTCGAGCGGACGCGCGCAGGTCGTAGCAGCGCTGCTCAAGGCTGGTGCTGCCGTTGACCTCCGACGTCGAGACGGAGACACAGCGCTGGTCCGAGCAGCGGGCTCGGGTCACGTCGAAGTCGTCGCTGAGCTGATGCAGAGCGGAGCGAGTGTCGACAAGGAAGGCCGCCACGGAAGAACTGCACTGTCGTTCGCAGCAGAGTCCTTGAACGGCGCAGCAACCGTCAGAGAGCTCCTTGCACACGGCGCTGAAGTCGACGCGAAGGACTGGCTGGGGAGGACTGCGCTGTTGTACGCAGCCGATAATGGCAGCCCACGGGACACCGTGCTCGAGCTGCTCAAGTACGGAGCGGACATCAACAGCGTGGACAAGTTCGGCTGCACCGTCTTGATCAACGCAGTGGATGACTGGGACAACTTCACGATGGTAAAAATGCTGATCGAGCACGGCGCCGATGTGAACGCGACAGACGAGGGCGGTGTAACAGCGCTGTCACACGCTACGAGTAGCGGAGCCACCTACTCGTTCGAGACTCTGCTCAAACAGGGCGTCTGGGTCAACGAGAAGGACAAGAAGGGGAGGAGCGCGCTCTCGCAGGCAGTAGAATGGGACTACCCGGAGTTCATGGAGGAGCTGATCAAACACGGCGCGGTCATAGACGACAAGGATGGCAACGGGCGGACCCCGATCTGGCAGGCTGCGATCCGTCGCAATGAGCGAGTGGTGCGCATGTTGCTTCGACGCGGGCGGCTGGCGTCGCCCAGCTACTCGGACGACGTCGTCGAGTGTTTCGTTGCTGCTATCATGAGCGACGCAGACAAGCTCAAGAGCTACGTCGCGAACGGCGTTCCGATCGACAGCAAGACTAGCGATGGACGGACGCTGCTGTTCTACGCGATCGAGCACGGGAACACCGACGTCGTGGACTTCCTACTCGCGAACGGCGCCTCGGTGAACCTGAGAGCCCAGGATCCGAATCGACCGAGCAGATCTGGCGACACTCCGCTCACACTCGCGGGTCGCACCGGATGCATGGAGCTGTTCCAGAGACTCCTCGACGCTGGTGCGTCAGTCAACGCACGCGGCGATGACGGCGAGACACCATTGCTCTCGATCGCTCGGAGCGACTACGTCACAGGTGTGCAGCAACTGATTGCGCGAGGTGGCTCGGTCGGCTTCGAAGGTGTGGCCAAGGACGAGTACCCGCTGATCCCAGGCACGCTCGAGGCGGTGCGTGCGATGTGTCGGTCAACGTTCGAGTTCCAGACGATGTGCTCTCGCGTTCTGGATCGCCTGGACGGCGTTTGCTCCGAGTTCCAGCAACAGCAGCAACAGCCATCGCCTGTGCAGCAACACGCACTCGTGTCGTTCGCCGGCATCATCTTCCGCTTCTACCGCTTGCTTCTCGACATCAAGAAATGGGAACTCCCACTTGAGCGGCTGGTCGCGAGTCGCGTCATCTCGCGGATGCTCCGCAGCTTCCACGAGGAGCTGGACCACTTCTCGAATGTGCACCATGGAGCAGGCTCGAGCAGTGCTGTCGCGAGCTGGGTGGAGCAGTGGGAGGAAGACCGAGTGCAGACTATCATGCGTTTCGGGCCGATCCTAAGCACCGGCGAAGGTGTGCTCGACGGTTGTTTCTACTGGGACCAGGAACAGTTCGACACTGCGGCGCTGAGTCTTCAACACGAGCTTGCGATTCAGAACGATGAAGACAGCTCCGATGCACGAGAGGTGATGGCTCGCGCGCAGTCGCAGCTACTTCGGAGATCTCGGAAGCGAGCGCCGGAGGTGCCCGAGGGGTTCATATCCCCCGAGAACGCAGAGTTCCATGAGTGGTGTGCGGGGAGAAAGCGGATGAAGGCTACGCTAGGCTGTAGTCAAGACTGATCAACTCGAACGGTACAGCGTGTTCCAGTGGAACAAAGCGCACCACAAAAGCTGCATGGTTGCTAGTGGCTGAGCGACACTCTCTACGTTACAAAAGTTCAAGAGAGTACGTCAATGTTGATCGCCGCGAGATCGGTCCACGAGAGCGTGTTCGGGTACACGAGCTTGGCGCGCTGGTTCACCGTGCTGCCGTCCACCTCGTACACGTAGATGTTCTGGAAGCGCACGCGCAGGATCTTCGTGGCGATGATCGCGAGCAGATCCGCGGTCGCGACGAGGAACTTGCTGTTCGCGATGACGTAGCCGTTGCAGTAGATGCCGTCGGGAGACGCGTACTTGGTGCCCTTGATGTACCAGCAGTTGTCGTAGTCCGAGACGACACCGTAGCGGTTCTGCAGCGCCGCTCCGGTCGCGATCTCGAAGATCGTGAGCGTGCGCTTCTGTGACAGCAGCGCCTGCTCGTCCTCGGAGAAGTTCGTCATGCGCTGCACGTGCAGCGTCTCCGGGTGGTAGATAATCCACACCTTGCGGGCGATCGCGAACAGAACCATGGCTGCCACGCCAACGCAGGTGGAGAGCTCCGGCGCGAAAAGTACCTTGAGCGGGATGCTTGGGAGGCTGTGTGCTGTCCAGAGACGCATGGGCGACGACAGTGCTGCTGTCGCGCTCACCGGCACAACACCGAGGTTCTTGTCTGCATACGCAAAGTCCGTGAGCGTCGTGACGAGACTCGGGAACGCCTTGATGAACTCGACACGCGAGGCGAACGCGATCTGGAACACGAGCATCGCGAGCGCCGGGTCCACTTTCTCCCGCAGCGCGTACCCGATGAGGCTGAGCACGCAGAAGTAGATCGTCATGAGGTCGGCTTGGATGATCTCTGGGAACACGAACATCTGCTGCACTCCCGAGACCTCGTTCGCCGTCACGAGGCTGAACTCGAGCAGTGTCCAGTACTTGTTCACGATCCACGTGAGCGCGATGAAGACGCCGCGCTGGATGAGCGTCGTGGACACGGACACGAAAGCGTCGCCGATCCAGACAGTGCCTGCGCGGAGGTTGCGGAACATGACGAGGAAGAGCACGCAGAGGTTGAAGAGAGCGTCGGCTGCAAAGAAGACGTGGATGAGGTGCACCCAGGACCACGAGTCGCGCAGCACAGCTTGACCGCGCCAGTTCCACTTCGTCATCATCTCGAGTTGGTCCTTGTCCATCTCCCAGTGCTGGTGCTTCACATTCGCCTGGTTCGTGATCGAGTTCACGTACACGCCGGTGCGTCGCGTCGTGAAGATTCGCTTCGGAGCTTCCACCGCGAGGTTCGTCGGAATGCTCAACATCTCCCAGTACCCGTCGTCCGTCAGCCCGACGAGGTTATACGGATCGAACTTGGCGACGTCGAACGGGTACCCGAGCGCAGCGGCGAAGTAGTACTTGACGTCGTTGCTGCTCATGTCGTTGAAGAACGTGAACATGGAGACGCCGAGCGGCCCTCTCTCGTTCTGCTCTGGGATGATGTAGTCCTGCATCGAGAAGCGTGCGGCAAAGAGGTAGACGTCGTCGACGTCGGACTTGTTGCGCACCAGGTAGAACGTGCGTGTGATTGTCGGGTCGCCGCGGACCGTGGCCGTGAACGAGCAGTCGATGATCGGCGTGATCAGGTCGACCTTCGCGAAGTACGTGTAGTGGAAGGCGGTATCGCGGACCACGGAGCGCCACGCGAGGCGGTTCAGCAGATCGGAGTACGCGAACTTGTTGATCGTTTGGCTCTCGCACTCGGCGAACGACGTCCGGGTCGTGTCGAGGTAGAGCGTGCCGTTGCGCAGCGCAGTGGAGTTCCCGAGCAGTTGCGTCACGAGAGGACTGTGGCGGAACTTGCCCGTGCCGAGCCACTTGCCGATCGCCGTGTTCTCATCCGATTTGAACGCCATCGCGATGTCGTGAGAGCCAGCCAGTACCTTCACGGACGCCAATGACGCTCGGATCGACGTCACCATGTAGAGCACGGCGGCAGTGAGCACCGCGAGGCGGCGAAGGAGGTGGAAACCCTGACGCAACGTCATGTTCTTGTGCGCGCGCTGTTGCTGGAGGTGGCTGGGCTGATCGCGACGCGCGTCGGGTCGCTCGGACGCGGCGACGGATTGCTTCATGCCGCTAGTAGGTTCGCTGGTGTCGCTTGGAGACGGTGTCGTCGCCGGCGCTACCATCGGAGCGTCCTGGTCGGCTTGCACCCGCATCGGCGTCGATCTCACCTTTCGCGTTGCGTGACTTTCATCAAGTCCGAGAAACCGTTTCAAGAAGGAAGTCGTGCGAAGTCGGTCATTCCAACGACGTGTACAGCTAGTGATCGCGATCTGCGCGCCGCCAGCCCCGA
The DNA here is from genome assembly GCA_023333865.1 of Globisporangium perplexum. Classification (NCBI taxonomy): domain Eukaryota; phylum Oomycota; class Peronosporomycetes; order Pythiales; family Pythiaceae; genus Globisporangium; species Globisporangium perplexum. Next base: position 224 of record JAASFS010000590.1, on the reverse strand, counting down.
GTTCAACGCCGCGGAGTCAACGCAGGACGCACTCGATAAATACTGTTGATAAGTTAGCGTCTGTCGCCCAGAGCGATCGGCGAGTTCGCGCGACCCGAGCACCCGCTCGCTCGCCCGTCCTCTGCCTTGGTCTATCATCTATCGGGTCGCACCTTCTGGCGCTCAAGCCGCATTCGCTTGTGGTGACTGGAGTTGCGGTGTCTTCAACAACTGCGAGGAGTTCG
>JAASFS010000059.1:0-45086 GCA_023333865.1 Globisporangium perplexum | reverse complement strand
GCCGGGAGGTTGTTAGTGCTGGAGGTCGCTTGACAAAGTCCTGTGGCTGTTTGACGGAAGCACCGGGAGCACAGGTACCGGGAGTATGCCTCCCGGCACCTTGTCCTCCCAGTCGACCCCGTGCTCGACGAAGCCGGCGAAGATCTTCGTGTAGTCTCGAGCAATCCTCCCGCCCCTGAAGACGCTGGCCACGTCAAAGTTGGAGTCGAAGCCTGCCTGGAGAGCAAAGATTTTGTCCAATAGAGTTAGACACCTACCACACATAAAATATAAACATGTCTAATTACCTCCGACCAGTTCAGAGAACCGGTAACCAAAGTCTTCGAATCCATGAGCACAAACAGCTCGCACGAATAGAATACAATACAGTTAGAATTCATAACAGCATATAGGTCAGGAAAGTCCAATAAAAACGTACTTTGGAGAGACGCGGGAGAATGACATGCCACTCTCCCGTGTGAGTGACATGTCACTCAAGCACTCGCCACTCACCCAGCAAATCCTGCTCGCCCCGTTTCGCTGACGATGAGAGCTGCGACGAGAGCGGCGCTCCTCCTGCGCGCGCGCCCGACGGCGGCGCGCCTGTCTGGCGCCACCCGCGCGCTGCACGCGTCGAGCGCGCGCTTGGCGGTCACGACGGTCAACGTGCCGTCCATGGGCGACTCTATCAGCGAGGGCACGCTCGTGCAGATTGTCAAGGCTGCAGGCGACTCGGTGCACGCGGACGAGGTCGTCGCGGTGCTCGAGACCGACAAGGTGCGTCCGCCTCGCGCCGGTGGTTCCCGATCTCTATCAAGTACGCGTCTCTCATATTCGGATCGGCGACCAGGTGAGCGTGGACGTGATGAGCCCCGTGGCTGGCACGATCGTCGAGCACCTCGCCAAGCTCGAGGAGAACGTCGAGGTCGGCCGCGCGCTCTTCACGGTGGACGACAGCCGCGCGCCGGCGCCGCGCAGCGCCTCGCCCTCCGCGTCCTCCTCCGCGTCTGCGTCCACCCCAGCGCCGGCTGCCAGTCCGGCCTCCTCCGCTGCGACTGCTGCTGCCGGCCACCGCACGCCGCTGATCAAGTTCCTCGGCAAGCGCGCGCTGCTGCCGGCCAAGGCGTCGCCTCTGGTGGCGCAGTCGGCGGCGCGCGGCGTGTCGCCTCCGCGCACGACGGCCGTGCAGCCGTCGGGGCCGGGCGTGCTGCCGTTCACCCACGTGAAGCGCATGCCGCTGACGCCCGCGGAGGTCGACGCGATCAACTCGGGCGTCGCGTTCCTGTGAGGAGGAGCAGTAGCCGCCGCCGCCAGCAGCAGAAGGCGACGACGCAGAGCAGCAGCGAACCAAACCAACAGCGCTTCATAGATACCGGCCACCCTCCGCTGGCTCCTCCTGCTCGGTGTGTCGCTCCGTCCCCCGCTCGCTCTTCCGCCACCGCCTCCGTGGGGACTTCCTCGTCGCTCATCACTCTCCTCTCTCTCTCCTTTACTCTCTTTCGCTCTCTCTCTCTCTCTCTTTCTCTCCTTCACTTGATCGTTCTCGCTCTCTTTGACCTCTCGGTCGCGATCCGCTTCTCTCGTGCGCTCGACCTTGCGTCGATCGCTCTTGTTCATCTCTTGTTCATTTCGTTCTCGTGTCGAAGCTGGGGGGCTTCGCGACAGAGACTCGTTGCTCGGAGCGCCGCACGCTCACACGCTCACCACCGACGACGCGCCGAAGAGGTCGTGCTGCGGGCACGCGCCGCCGCCGATCGCCCACTCGTTGCAGCCCGGCGCGTGGCACTTCTTGCCGCCGCCGTGCGCCTTGCAGTGGCCGCCGCCGCGGTTCGTCTTGATGCAGCCCTCGGTGCGGCACCGCCCGCCGCCGCCGTGGCTGATGCACTTGCCGCCCGAGTTGGCTTTGCGCGCGCAGCCCGGGACGTCGCACGGCTTCGTGCCGCCGTGCGCCTTGCACAGCCCGCGGTGCTGGCTCAGGCGCTCGCAGCCCTCCACCGTGCAGCGCGGCTTGCCGCCGTGCGCGCAGCAGCGTCCGAAGCGGATCTACGCACACCAGCCATACAAGTAGCAGCGACGCGTGAGTACACCGTCGGAGCCGACCAGCTACTGGCGCCGGTGATCACAGCACCAGCAGTAGCACCAACAGCCAACAGCATCGTGGCAGCGCACCTGCTTCTTGGAACAGCCCGGCACCGTGCACTTGTACCCGCCGCCGTGCGCGAGGCAGTAGCCGCCGCCCTGGTCGTGCTTGTCGCAGCCGCGGCGCGAGCAGCGCCGGCCCGTGCCGCCGTGCTCCTTGCAGCGCCCGGCGTTGAGTGCCCAGTTGGCGCACTCGGGCGCCTGGCAGCGCTTGCCGCCGCCGTGCAGCTTGCAGCGCCCGCCACCCACGCACGGCGTCGAGCAGCCGTCCACGTAGCACTTCTTGCCGCCGCCGTGCGAGGCGCACAGACCGCCGCCCTTGTCCTTCTTCGTGCACCCCTCGACCTTGCAGAAGTACCCGCCGCCGTGCGACTTGCACTTCCCCTGCCCGCGGTCGTACTTGTCGCACCCGTCCTCGCGGCACCGCGCGCGTCCGCCGTGGCCGCTGCACACGCCATAGCGCGTTTGCTTCTTCGTGCAGCCCTCGACCGAGCAGTTGCGTCCGCCACCGTGCGACAGGCACAGCCCCAGCCCCGCGTCGTGCTTCTCGCAGTTCGCCACCGAGCACTTGCGGCCGCCGCCGTGCGCGCAGCAGAGCGCCGCCGCGTCCAGCGCCACCTTGACGCACCCGGGGATGCTGCAGCGCCGCGACCCGCCGTGTTCCTCGCACGTGCGCAGGTTGAAGAACGCGCAGAACGGCGTCTGGCACTTGTTGCCCCCGCCGTGCGCGAGGCAGTAGCCGCCGCCCTGGTCGTGCTTGCTACAGCCCTCGTGTTGGCACAGCTTCCGGCGTCGCCCGACGGCGCTCGCCGACCCGCCAGCAGGGCTGCCGGCGGCGCTCCCGCCGCTGCCACCGCTGTCGTCGTGCGTGCGCGTCGGAGACGACGCCGGCGACACCACCGCCACGCCTAGCATGCTGTCGAGCTGCTGCTGCTGCTGCTGGTGGTGCTGGTGCTGGTGTTGGTGCTGCTGGTGCTGGTGCTGCTGGTGGTGATGCGAGTGAAGATGCTGGTGGTGCTTGAAGGCGTCGCTAAAGTGCGTGGCGGCGTCTGTCGCGGTGGGCGTCGCGGCCACTTTGAGGTCCGCGGCTCCCCCGCCACCGCCACCGCCACCGCCCACGACCGCCACCATCCCCTGCGCGTACAGCAGGCGGCCGCGCACATGCAGCTGCACCACGGGCGACTCGTACGGCGACGCGGAAAAGGCGGGCGGCAGCACGCCCGCGTCCAGGTCCACGACGTCGAAGCGTGGGTCGACGCCCCCGAAGAGCGCCATGTCCTCCTCCATGTCGGCTGCTGCTGCTGCTGCGGCGCGCGTCGTCGCCGTGGTCTCTGCGCGCGCCCCCGCGGCCAGCAGGCGCCAAGCGCTCGGCCTCGCTCAGTCGGTTCGCCCACACGCACAGAACCCGCCGGCCTCCGTTCGTCGATTCTCTCGACGGGGGCGTCGCGGCAGCTTCGTGACTGGCTGCTGCGCTGTTCCCCTGTAGGGTTTAGAACGTAGGGTTTAGCTGAACCTAGGGTTTAGAGCCGATCTAGGGTTCTGGCTGGCATCGAGCGACTTCTTGTATCGCAACACCCGACAGTCATCCTGAGCTGCATGCGCACCTCCGCAACAACAACAGTAGCACGCGCACACGCAACTTCGTCGCGGATACTTCATAAGAAAGCAACCGAGTCCGAAGGCGCTACGACGCTCGCGCGCGCAGCCTACTTGTCGAACTTGCGCAGGATGTTGAACGCCGCGACGTACTGCAGTGCCGTGTGCTTGAGCGAGTAGTCGGCGCCGGGTGGCAGCCCGACCTTGTCGGAGAGCGCCGCGAGGCTCTCGACCGGCTTGCGCACGCGCTCCTCCGGCACGAGGTGCGCCAGGAACTCGTCGAAGAGCGTCTCCACCGGCGCCACGGTGTAGCACGGCGCGTACTGCACCTCCACCACGAGCCCGCGCGGCACGTTGTTGCGCGACATGAACGTGCACACGCTCACGACGAAGTCCCCCACGGCGTACTGCGCACCCTGCACACCCACACGGCACGCAGCAGAACACCTCGCAGCGAAGTCAGGGGAACCGCTCTGCACGCACACACGCATCTGCATCTCGCGAGGAGCGCACCTCGAACTGCCCGTCCGACTTGAACGCGTAGATCTCGACCTGTTGCAGCACGGTGGCGCCGTCGAGCCCGCACTCGAGCAGCGCGCACTCGTCCGCCGTGCCCTCGAGCCCATTGTCGCTCGGCGGCGCCGCGCTCTTGGCGCGCTCGTTCGCCAGCACGGCGTACACGAGGTCGTCGTGGTGCGACATGCGCAGCATGAACATGCGCTGGTTGCTGTAGCCGTCTGTGCGCGCAGGACGTGGAGCGTAGCGTGTGAGCGGCGCGCGCGTCGCCTACATACAGGAATGTGGGTCGGACGCACCGGTGGTCGTCTTGCGGCTGAAGAGCCGGCAGTGCACCACGTGCCGCCCGAGCCGCTGGCCGCCCGCCGCCTCGAGCTTGCGCAGCAGCTCCTGGTACTTTTGCGTCACATTGGCGTCCTGCACGATCACGAGTCTGCGGGCTGTAAGCGCATCGAGCGTGCGTGCAGCGCGAGCGGGCGAGCGAGAGCGGCGCGCACCTGGTCATGCCCGCCATCGTGGCTGCCGCCACAATTTGAGCTGCTTGTCGGAAATGCACACATTCGAGATCGTGGACTTGCCTGAGGTCCTTGATCTCGCTCGAGCACTCGAGGCAGTCTTGTTCCCAGAACCTGTAGCTCTTGTTGCGGATCAGCTCGGTCCTAGCAACAGTGACGCATACACACAGTGAGAGAAACACACAACACGTGTGTCTCCTTCGACGCGTGTGTCTCGACGGCTGCGGCGCCGCTGGTGCTTCTCGCGAGCTCGCATGCTGCGATTGGATCCGGGTATGCACTCAACATCCGAGTCGAGGGGTGGAGCTCGTGTTTGGGTGCCATGCAAGCTCACTGTCTGGACAACGCAGAGGACTGCGTGAGGTGGTGGAAGTGGGTTCGCTGCCACCACCTCCCGATTCGCAGCGAGCGCATTCGCGAATCTGCCAGCTCCCGCGCATCGCGTCCAGCACACCACGTCTTCGACGCTCGCCAGTGCGATGGGCTCCACATCATCAAGTGGCCGCCACCGCTGGTCAACAAAGAGATCCGCTGCCGACTCTGACACGGATGCTCCCGTTTGGCGCCGATCCGACTACCGGCTCGACGACGCGTTCTTCGCCGCGGTCAAACTCAACGACGTCAGGACAGTTCGAGCGATCCTGGAGAGCGCCGCCGACAGCACGAGCCACTGCACATACGAACCCGCGCGAGCGTTCCGATACATCAAACCCGTCAACTTCCCGGAGTTCCTGCGCAGGTACAAGGTCGACGTGGACTCTCGCAACGAAGACAAGCACACAGCGCTGATGCTAGCAGCGGCTCTTGCGAATGGCGTGGAGATGGCGGCGCTGCTGCTGGATCATGGCGCGGATATGAACGCCTGCGCCACGGATCGCACAACTGCACTGCACAGAGCCGCGGGCAGCGGCATGGTGAAGCTCCTGATCGAGCGCGGCGCGGATATCAGCGCGATGAGTAACAGGGATGACACACCTCTCCTCCTGGCAGCCCGCGAAGACCGCGTCGAGGTCGCCAACGCGCTCATCGAACACGGCGCAAACATCTACGCCAGAACCCCCTTCGGAGAGACGGCTGTGTTTGCCGCGTCCGTATCGATGCTCGAGGTGCTCGTGAAGCGCGGCGTGTCCGTGCTCGTCACATCGAACTACGGAATGACTCCGATGCACAGAGCTGCGACCAGGTCGGTGGACGAAGTCGCGTTCCTCCTCGACCACGGAGCGCCACTCGACGCGCTGTCGAAGTCGAAGGAAACGCCGCTGGTGTACGCTGCGAGCTGCGGGAAGCGCGACATCGCGGAGTTCCTGCTCGACAAGAGAGCGAGCGTCCACGGGGGAGGAGATCCGCCGTTCGAGCACATGCCGATCGTTGCGGCGGCGCTCTCCGGCCACCTCGATGTGGTCGCCTACCTGCTGTCGAGAGGTGCTTCTTTCAAACCGAGCGACACGAAGCACACCGACGGTAGCAGCGATGACTCAGGCTCGGCGTTGTCACCACGCCTGCTCAACCGCGTCGAAGTGCTGGACGCGATGATCCAGCATCTGGATGTGATCGACACGAGAACACCCACGGTCAGCCTCAACTTCTGGTCGTGGCGCAGATCCTTCGACTCCACACTCTGGGAGGCGGCACCGAAGAACGCGGAGCTGCTGTGGCGATTCCTGGAGCGGAAGCTCCTTCACATCGACGACGCCATGGCGTACCAGTGGCGGTACGCCGGAGATGCCAGATCAAAGCAGCACGAGTTCGGAGAGATCCTCCTCAAGAGCTGGCGATGGGCACTCGAGTTCGAGGAGAGGCACAACCAGGAGCAGTCGGGCACGGCAGCTCCTATCTCGTCGATCTGCGTGACCCAGTACGATCTGGACATCGTCTTCAGTCTCGAGGAGGCACTCGAGAAGCTCCGAGTCGCGTGGGGGTTGCCCGACTGGGAGGATGCGTGCAGCCCGCTCAATACCGACGACGAAGCGTGGCGGACGCAAGTGACTTCTTGTTCGCAACCTGTGCGCTTCATGAATGCGCTGATCGCGGGACCAGAAGTGGTGAAGCAGCTTGTCGTGGACGAGATCGCGAGAAGTTGCTGCTGCTGGGAAGACAGTCGAGAGCGGTGGTCTCACCTGCACCTCGCGGCACTTGCGCTCACGGACCTTCACAAGAGCTACACATACAAGGCGCGTAGAGAGATCGCTTCGAGCAGAGCCGCAGTCGCCATTGCTGCCACTGCTGCGAGTGCTGCTGCTCCGGTTTCCAACGAGATCGCAGCGCTGGCGGATGCGGACGCTTCGAGTCGATCACCTGGTGTTGACTTGACTGCGACACCTCCATCAGCTCCATGCACCGCCGCGGAGTCCGAGATCGTGCGCTGGAGCTCCCCAGAGTTCCTCCAGCGTTCGACTTCTCCAGGACAAACGCCAGCTATGTGCAAGACCGACGACGTCTACGAGTTCGGCATGTGCATCGTCGAAGCCAGCTCAGGTCACGTGCCGTGGGCGAACGCGTCGCTTGAAGTTGTTCGAGTACTCAAGAACTTGGGTCGCCTGCCACAGAGACCCGAGCGGCTGAGCGCCGATGATCAGTGGAATCTGGTGCAGGGCATGTGTGCGCGAGATCCGAAGAAGCGGCCAGTGATGGCAGCGATCGTCCGTCAGCTGGAGAAGTTCGCAAGGCGCGAGCGCGCGGATCCAAGTCATACGTAGCTGACTACAAGCTTGTTCACGACGTTAGTTGATCGTGAGAGGCGATCTTGGTCTGGAACACCCCGAGCGGTGACACGAACACTTGCGCAGAACGAATGGAGGTGAATGTGTATGCATGCATGGGGAAGATGTAGTGGTGGCTCAAGCTCGTAGTGTACGGCAATGTACAGGCGGCGGCGGGGTGCCTCGAGTCGGGAGGCAACCTCGCTTCAGCAAGCCAACGATCTCGGTCTCGGTCTTCTCGACCCGGATGACCCAGATGGCTGCTCCGCTCTCTTCTTGAGTAGGCGAACTCTCGTCTTCTGCTTCCTTCTCTCGGCTTACGCATCGCGCACACCGGCAGCGGCGATCGGTGTCATCGCGTTGCCCGCGGTGCTCGTGCCCAGACACGTGCGCGCGACGTCGTCGAACACCTCCTTGATCTCGCTCGAGCACTCGAGGTACTCCTGCTCCCAGAACTTGTAGCTCTTGTTGCGGATCAGCTCGATGAACGTCACCAGCAAGCCCCACTGCCGATCACAGCAACGGCGACGCACACAGAGAGGGAGAAACACAAGGTCAGCTTCAGGATCACCACAGACAAGTCACAGCGCAGCTACAACAAAGCGGACAACGCACCGGGTGCGGGCGGTTCGCGATCAGGCGCTCGATGAGCACGCGCGTGATCTGCTCCTTCACCATCTTGTTGTTCGACGACGAGAAGAGGTACAGGATGACGCAGCTGAAGTAGTGCGTGTGGCTGTTCGGGTACCGCAGGTGGTTCGCCAGCGAGCTGAAGTACCAGTAGCGACCCTCCGCGTCCAGCTCGTCCGCGAGGAAGCGGAAGACGTCCATCGACGCGCTCTGCTCGAACTTGGCGCCAGTACCGTTCTTCGCATCCTCCGCGCGATTCGCCGCAGGCGCGAGCGCCGACACCGCGCTCGACGACGCGTTCGCCATCTCCATGATCGCCTCCTTCCCGAGGTACAGCACCAGCGCGTTCAGCGCAGGCACGAAGTATTTGCACGCCCCAGGGTCGCGCTCCAACTGGCTCTGCGGACGCATGAGCTTCGAGATCAGGTCGGCGGGGAACACCGCCGCTCGGTTCGACGTCGCGCGCAGGAACTCGTCCACGTACTCCTTGATCCCGTTGTGCGCCAGCGCACTCCCCCACGCCGGCATCAAGCGCGGTGACACGCTCACCTCCGGCAGCTGCGACACCTGGAGACCGAGCGTGAGCGGGTCCGGGAGGCGCATCGAGCGCGAGAACGCCGACAGGATCACGTTGCGCAGCTGCACGCACGACGCCGGCAGCACGTCGCAAAAGCTCGTGTAGAAGTCGCTCAAGAAGTCCGGGTAGTCGTGCAGCAGCACGAGGATGATGCGCACCGCCCCCTTGTACAGACTCTCGATCGACGCGCTCATCGGCTGCACGTTCGAGTGTCGGATGAACGGCTCCAAGAACACCAGCAGGTTCATGATGAGGCGGTGCAGGATCTGCCACCCGCGCTGCTGCTTTGCGCGTAGCAGCAGCGGCATGAAGCACCGGTGCGAAATCAACTCAGTCCACGCGAACACGAAGCCCGGCAGCACCATCGGCTGCAGCGTGTTGTACGCGCTCGCGAATGTGTTCAGCACCTGCAGGTGGATCGCGTCCAGTACGGGCTCCTGCACCGTCAGCTCCTTCATCAGGTTCACGAACATCCGGAAGAACACGCGCTGGTCGAACGGCGCCTTCTTCTTCCGCGACATATCATGCGACGCCACCAGCACGTTCGCGATCGCGCCGACCGCGTGGTTCAGCACCTGGAGCTTCGCGTTCGCGTTCGGATCCAGGTACTTCACGAGCAGCGACATGAGGTGCGTCAGCGCGTCGATCACCGCGTAGTTGAGCGGAGCCTTCGCGCCGCTCGCGAGTCCCGCAAGGTCGCTCGAGATCGAGCTCTTCAGACACGCGTCCACGCACAGCTCCGTGCCGAACTTGAAGAACAGCGAGATGCTCTCGTCGTCGTTCAGCAGACCGTACTGCTTCAGCATCTGGATGTACTGCGCGTGGATCTTCGAGTTGCCCGTCGGCTCCTTGTAGATCGCGATCCAGTGCTCCAGCGCGTTGCTCACCGTGTGGCGGAACGCCGCGTGCTCCTGCACCGGAGGACCGCGCTCCACAGCCTTGCCGATCGATCCGAGGCTCTTCGTGCGCGCGAGCACCTTCTGCGTGCGCGCTTGGTTCAGCAGCGCCGCGAGGATCTGCACGTTCTTGTCCGACGACGCTCCGTGGCGCTCCACGATGCGCGCGAGCGCATCCAGCGTGTTCGGTAGCTGCTTCGCCAGGTTCACGTGCTCCATCGGGATGCTCTGGCGGATGATGTGCACCGCGAACTCGATCGCGACACTGTTGCGCTCCATGTTGCGCGTCAGGTACAGGTCGAACTCCGAGATGTCGACGACCTTGAAGCGCACCAGCGCGACCATCACCTCGCAGTGCAGCTTCAGCTTGTCCTCCACCGGCGCGCGAAGCACCCACGCAGCGACCTCCTTCTTCAACTTCTCGCAGCTGTGCGACAGCGCATCCAGCGAGCTCGCCAGGATCTCCAAGAACAGCTCGTCACCGCGACCACCGCCCAGCTCATACATGCACTTCACGATGCGGTGGCTGATCTTCAGGCACGCCTCGTCACGCAGCAGCGGCTTCACGCCCGCGCCGATCGCGCGCACCTCGCGCAGCACCGCAAACACTTCGCTCTCAGCCGGGATCGCGAGCAGCGACGGGATCTCGCGCTGCGCCGCAGCCGCCTGCCGCACCACGTTCTGCACAAACATCTCGAACTTCTCCATCAGCCCCGCGAACCGGTCCAGCGCAGCCGCGACACTCACGCCACTCGACTCCCCGGGTCCGACCAGCGACGACGAGTCCTTGTCGAGCGGCAAGCCGCCCGCGCCGGTAACATTAGGGTATCCCGCGCGCGAGATCGGCATCGACGTCGGACGAGGAATGCGCTGGAACGCTTCGTACACCACAAGTTGCATGTGCGGCACACCGCTCGCTTTCGGCTTGAACACGTCCGGCAGGTTGGCAGGGTATTGGTGCGCCGTGCCTTCGAAGAAGTGCACACCCTCCGCGGGCTTGCCCTGCATCTGCTGCTGGTAGCGACGGCGCGAAGCATACGCTGCGCCGAGCGCCTCGTCGATGTCACGCATCGCCTTCTCCGACGACGCCTTCTCGATCAGCATGCAGCCCAAGTCCGTGTTCTCGTTCGAACACACCTGGATCACGTGCTCGATCTGCTGCGGATCTCCTGCGCTCGCAGGGATGAGCGTGCGCAAGTGCGTTGCGATCGAGTTCCGCAGCGGCTCCTTCGCCGTGATGAGCGCGAGCGAGCCCGACATGCTCGCAACCATCAGGTGCGCCGCCTTGCGCATCTTCACGTCGTCCACCTCGGTCGCAAAGTCCTTCAGAATGATCTCGCGCGTCGTGATGCACGCGATCGTGACGCTGCGCTCTACCACCGGCGAGATCACTTCGCGAATCGCGCGGTCGACCGCGAGCGGCACCAGCCGGCGCAAGTTCACATTGTGCAGAGGCAGATCCGGATTCACCGCGACGTACGACGCGAGGTTCGGGATCACTGTCGACTCGGACGCAGACGCGTTCAGCGACGCATACGCGCTCCCGCCAGGCGGCGGGCTCGCAGACGGCGTGAACCCATCCTTCCCGAGTCCAGGCTTCAGCGGCTTCGACGGAGTCGCGGCACCACCCAAGCCCACGAGCGGCTTCTGGCCGAGCTTCTGGACCGGCGGCGGTGTCGCGGCGCGCGGGGCTTTCGGAACCTTCACATTGAAGTCCGGGTTGTTCAGCCGCGGCGGCGTCAGGCGCGTGTGCAGCAGGTTCGCCTTGCGCTGGTCCTCCACGTTCAGCTTGAACGATTTGAACAGCACCTCGATCTCGAACTTCAGGTTCAGCTTCAGGTCCGGAACGTCGTATATCTCGCTCATCGCGTGGATCATGCCCATGATCCACGGGTTTGGCGGCTTGAAGATCTTCGACTTCTTACACCCTTCCAGGATCTTCGCCACGAACGGTGTCACAGCGAGTAGGTGACCCGTCTCGTACCCGACGTACAGCAGCTCCTTGATGTCCAGGTCGCGCTGCAGCAGCGGCTTGTTGCGCGAGAGCGTGAACACGCCGAGCCACGACCCCAGGTTCTTCAGCAGCGACCGCTGCTGGGAATTCGCCGTGATCGTTCCAGATGTCAGCAGCTTGCGCGCGTTCTGCAGCGTACGCTTCAGGATCTCGCGCTCCAGGTCGGGTCGCATCAGCTTCTCGATGAAGATGAGATACACCGTGTGGTAGTTCGGCTGCGTCGAGATACGCTTCACCACCAAGTAGTTCGCGAGCCACGCGTGGTACGTGTCCAGCAGCATCTTGCGCACCTCCGGGATCTTCGCGTCCAGGTTCGAAATCGACATGTTGTTGACGATGAAGTGGATGCGATCCTTCACCGTCTCGTCTGGCTGCGTGATCTCTTCGTCGTCGTCCACCTTGCTCGACTCGTGGAAGATGTGATCCACTTCCATGATGGCAGGAGGCGGCGTCTGCTGCGGCACAGTGATGACCTTCGGAGACGTCGACGACGACGACGCCGAGCGGCTCAGCACCGATTGCACGCTCGGCGGACCACCAGATGCCGAGAACCCGTCCTCGTTCGCCTGCGTGAGCTTCGACGGAGTCAGCGATCTGGACGCACCGACAAGCCCGTTTCCTTCCAGCAGCGAGCTGCTAGGCGGAGGCGGCGACGGAGACCCGACTGGCGGCGCGAACGACGCCGCGCCGAGATTCAGCGGCGACGTTTTTCCGCTCGAGCTGTCGAGGCCGATACCCAGACTGAGATCTGGTGCGCCAAGACCGGCGTTGCCCAGCTCCTGCGACTTCCCAGAAAGCGCGATCGAACGCGTCACTTGGTTCACCTGCCGCATGATCTCCGGCAGCGCGTGCTGCAGGTGCGGGATCTGTGACAGGTTCGTGCAGTACGCCGGCAGCTCTCGCAGGCGAGGCACAAACTGCTGCAGCGCACACGCGCCGAAGAAGAAGAACTTCGAGTTCACAGGCTCGCGAAGACTCTCCAACACCGAGCGCAGCGCTGTCTGAAGGAAGTTCGGCGGCAGCACCTGGTGCTCGATCAGCTTCCCGAACAGCACGCCTGTGATGCGCAGCTCCATCTCCGGGTACCGTGGGAAGAACCGGTACTCGTCGAACAGGTTGTGGATCATACAGTAGAAGATCTGGCGCTCGCGCTCGTCGCGAGAGCTCTGGAAGCGCTTGAGCATCGCCACGACGTCGTTGATGTTCTGCTCCGATGTGTAGATCTGCTGGAAGTACGCGTTCGCTTGCTCTTCAATCATCTCGGCGGTGAACGCAGGCGCTTCGGACGAAACACCTCCGCTCGGCGGCTCCCCAGCCGTCGCCACACCGCCGCCGCTCACGCTGGGAGTGCTCGTCGCGTCCACCTGCGAACGGGTCGCAGCAGAGATCACCGGATGCGTCTCCATGCTCAGCGTGATGATCCGCTTGAGCTCGTGCGAGATGGTCTGCGGCAGCGCGCCTTGCACCGCCATGATGCACTTCAAGATGACCGTGAGCGACTCGATCGACAGCAGGTGGCCGGTCTGCGGCGTGATGCTGCCCTTCGGGATCGCGCGCGCGTAGTTGCGGTGCACGAACGCCAAGCATGAGGTCGCGAACGCCGTGCGCTGGGACGCCAGGCGCTCCACCAGCCACGTCTCGAGGTTCAGCACCTCGTGGTTCGCGCCGATCGTCGCCAGCGCGATCGCAAACGAGAAGTAGTTCGAGTGGATCGCCGACGCGAACGCGTCGCCCGTGTTACGGAAGAGCGCGAACAGCCGCGACACGATCTGCGGCGACGTCGCCGCGTAGAAGCACTTGACGCTCGCGTACAGCACGAGCTTCGGCGAGACCGACCAGAGGTGGCGCATGATCAGTGGCGTGTTCGGGCGGCCCATGATGTACGTGCTGAAGAGGTCCGAGAAGAGGTCGTCGCGCAGGCTGTTCCACTGCGGCTGGGCTTGCGCCAGGTTCGCAATCAACACGTCCGGACACGTTTTCATCGCCGAGTCGAACAGGCGCCGCACGTCGGCGTAGCAGTCCTTCTCCGAGATGTTGAGCAACGTCTCCACAGCGTCGAGAGAGAACCAGACGCAGTTCTTCGGCACCGCCGAGGCGTCCCCGCCTTCGAACGGCGCGACCTTGCGCGCAGACTCGGCGAACGAGATCACCTCTGGTGGCGACTCGATCGCGGCTCTGAAGAAGCTCAGCTGCGCGCGGCTGTGCGTCCACGGACGCAGCAGCGACGCGATGCGGAACTTGGTCTGCGAGAACTTCTGGAAGCCCGTGATCAGCACCCGCAGCTGCGACGGGTTCTGCACGTCCAGGTCTTCGCGGTCCAGCTTCTCCGACACCTTCGTCCACTTGATCGAGCTGTAGTCCTTCTGCAGCACGTCCGCGATCACATCTAAGTTCCAGTTGCGCTCCACGGAGTCCGCCGCAGCAGCCGCAGTTGCAGCGCCAGCACCAGCAGCGCCGTCGTTCGAAGCACCGGCGACGTCATAGTCGAACGACAAGTTCGCCATCAACGTCGCGCCGTTGCTCGCGTCCATCCCCGAGTACGTCCGTGAGATCATCACGAGCATGCCAGCGACTTGCGCCGGCGGGATCGTCGGCGCGTTCGCCAGCCCCGCCTCCGCGAGCAGCGTGCGGAACGCCTTGGGCGACGCCGTGCACGAGTACCCGACGTCCTCCATGAGCTCGTAGAAGAGGCAACTCGCGGACACGTCCGCCGTGAGCTTCCCGAGCAGCTCCGGCTCGACGATCGGCGCGCAGTCGACGTGGTCCGGGTCGCCCATCGTGAGCGGCGCGATTTCCATGGACCCCATGTCGTTCGGGTGCGCGGCCGAGATGCTCGCGAGGAACGAGTCCGTTTCCGCGATGTCCGAGTGGAACGCGTCCTTCATGCGCAGCACGAAGACGAGCGAGTGGAGCACGTCGGACGGGAGCTTTGAGCCGCACGTCGAGATCTCGGGGATCTTGGCGCGCAGGAACTTGACCGCCTCGGCCGCGCTCTCGGCGCTCTCGCCCTGCGCGAACGCGAGGCCGATCGTGACTTGCTGCGGGACGCTCAGCTTGAGCGTGTGGCTGAAGAGGTGCAGGAACTCTTCCGTCACGAGGCGCTCCGACGACGCAGACGACGGCGCTGCGCCGTTCGCTGCGCGCTTCGGGTCCTGCGAACTGCCTTCGATCGCCTGCGCATCCAGAGACCCAAGTGAGCTCTTCGAACTTCCGGAGCCTCCTCGCGCGGCACACGCTACGCACCTCGCAGAGGAACGTGGTGAAGTTCGGGCGGGACGACGCCTGCGCGATCTCGTGCGCCAGCAGCTGGATCTTGAGCGCGTCGCGCGTCTGGTTGCGCGCGTCGCGAAAGTCGACGTCCTTCACGAGGCAGTTGAGCAGGAAGATGCGCGCATCTTCGCCGTAGAGGCCCACGAGCTGCACGCGGGCGTGTGGTTAAGAGGGGACCGATCAATAGAGAGAGAGAGAGAGAGAGAGAGACGGGCCGCTCGCGCAGACGCTACCAACCGACCTGGTTGAGCTCGGCGACGTTGGTCTTGAAGTTCTTCTTGCTGAGGTTCGTGACGAGGTAGTGGATCTGCCAGAAGAGCGGCGACGCGAAAGACACCATGGCGCTCGGCCGGCAGGCGGGTCCGGGGGAGGGGGATCGGGCGGCGGCGGCGGCGGCGACAGCGAACGGCGATCGGCGCGCGCGGCTCGGCTCGGCTCTCGAGCGACTGCGGCTGGCACGAGGGGGAGCTTTTGGCTTTTGTGTGGGGAGGAATCCAATCGTCCGGTTAAGTGCGAGGACACTCGCGTAAGTGCGATTCAGTGCTCGACGACTCCCTCGCTTTTGTCACTCTTCGCTTCAACACTCGTCGACGACGCTGCTGCGCGCCGATGGCTCCGGACCCACAGCCGCCGACGGACGACCACCGCGGCGACGTGCTGCTGCTGCTGCGGCAGCTGCGCGCGCATCTGCACCGCACGGAGCGCAGCAGCTTCCGACAGACGTTCCCGGCGTTCGAGCGGCTGCTCGCGAGTGTGCGTGCAGCGCGTCACTCGAGTCTTTGCGGGCATGTGGCAATGAGTGACGATACGTCTCCGCACTGCTGCTCTGGGGTATCTCTCTTCGCTCGCTGACAGCAGCGGTCCACAGCGGTCGACCGCACGTCGAGCCGCGTCGTGAGCGAACTGAGCCGTGTGCGCCTCCTGCTGCGCCAGCACGCAGATGTGTGCGTCCGCGCCTGTGCTTCATAACGAGGAGCTCTCTGAGCTCGAGGCTGTCGACGCTGACTAAGCGGACGCTCGAGCGGCAGGTTCATGGCGGTGGAGCGGATGGACCGCGTGGCGGACTGGTGCTTGCGCTACGCGCTCGACACGCAGTCGCAGTCGGGTGCGAGAGCGCCGCCGCCAGCAGCCAGCTTCTCTGTCGCCTTGTGACGCACTGACGCCTGCGGTGCAGACGCTTTCCCGATGGACGCAGCGCTGCGGCTGCTGCTGTCGCTCAGCGGTGGCTCTGACGGCCACACGTTCCGCCTCGAAGACCCGACGCGCGTGGTGGCGCTGGAGGTGCGTTCGTCGCGGACCCTGCAGCACCGCTCGCGGGTGCTCACGCGCCGCTGCTGGTGGCAGCAGGAGGCGTCGCGAAAAGAGCGCGAACGACGCATCGGCGAGCGCATCCGCATGAAGGACGTCGGCTTGGTACTCGAGTCGCCGACGATGTTCGACGCCGAGGTGATTCCGCTACGAGGAGAGGAGTACGTGGCGGCGCTGCTGGCGCGTCATGCGCTGTTTACGAGCTGATCGGCTGCGTTGCCTCGCGCTGACACATCGGCGGCTGCCAGAGTGCTCTCACAGCGCCAGTTCGGTCTCTTCCGGGACGCCTCGCAGCTCAACCGGAGCCTTTGGACGCCCGAACCACCCTCTGTCGTCGGCAGCGCGAAGCGGAGTCGTCGCGAGGCAGAGCAGTTCTTCGCTGACGACGGGAGAGAAGCAGACTGCTGGGATCCAGAGCTGTCGTTCACCTTCGGCAGCGCAGACACAGCGGCGCCAACAGCCTCCGAGAACCGCCGCCGTGAAGCAGAAGTGTTCTTCTTCGACGGCTCAAGAAAAGTGCACTGTCGGAAGGACGCAAGCGACGCGGACTGGGCAGACGACACGAGCAGCCAGACGGCGAGCTCGTCCGAGGACGCGACGTGGCTCGAGCTCGCGGACTTTCTGAAACCTGCGCGGCTGTATACATGGGAAGACATCGGCGATGCCGAGAGGGAGTCGCATGGCGTCGCTAGTGATGAGAGCGCGGCATCGATACTGAACGTCGATCCTGGCGTCGAGGTCGCCGAGGGGACTCTGGAGGTGTTTGAAGGCGACGTGGTCGAGGTGCGTTCACTGGCGTCTGCTGGTAGCGGCAGCTCCTACTGCGGAGGGTGTGTCCGTGGTGACACTCTCGTATCGTCCAATGTGAGCGCAGGACGCTCTTCGCGCGCTCTGCGGTGTCGAGTCGGCGATCTTCCGGAGGAACGTCCCGTCGGCAGTCTTCTGCCTCCCGGAGAAGCGCGCGATGAAGCTACGCTTCGGAACGCCAGCGAGCCTCGCATCTGCTCTGGAGGTGCGCTGCTGTGTACTGGATGCGCTGTGTTTCGCTGCTAGGTTCTCGGTGTTCATGTTCGTTGCGCTGCTCCGTTGTGGTTCTTCGTATGAACAACAGGTGTTCCGAGAAGCAGGATCGTCGTTCCTACGACTCGAGTTCCTAGCAACATACTACGCGCAGGACTCCAGACGCGGCGGGAAGACGCTGCAAGCGACGGGGGACGCTCTGCTGCTCTTTCTCTATGGACACCGGGTTCGTTCGTTGTGGTGGATGGTAGCAGGTGAGGATATCGAGTCAAACTCTCGCCCTGACTCGACTGATGGATGGCTGCAGTCAGCGGTTGAGAAGCTGTCGGAAGGCGTCACATCGCTCACGGCTGCAGTTGCAACGACGCGCCACTTGTGCCGCCGGCTGCGCTTCGTCGCGAAGTTCTTCCGCTGTCTCCAGCCGCACTTTTGGCCGCTCATCCTCGACAAAGGTGACGATTCGATGGGATGGCAGCGGGCTGTTGCTTTCGCTCGGCTAGCGCGACGGGCTTGCTCTCACAATGCCTTGGATGTCATGCTGCGCCGCAGCTTTCCCGCGCGGAGTCGCCTTGCTGAACCACTTGCATGTGGAGTTGATGAGAACCTCGCTGGAAGATTCCGGAGGAGGGAGCACGGAACTCGCGACGTGGTTTCTCATCAAGGCGTCGTCCCCGTTCCTCGAAGCGCTGACCGAGTTTGTGTCGTGCGGGACCGTCTCGGACGCGACGGACCCATACGTGAGTGCAGCTTTCGGGATCGGCGAGTGACGTGAAGCGCGACTCATTCTCTGCGTTGAACGATGCTGCGCCGCGCAGGACGAGTTCGAGCTCACGACCTGGAGCTTGTACCTCACCGAGCTATCGCATCGGGACAGGGGAGACGGACTCTTGGCAGGAGACTTCGGCGCAGTGAGCGCTGAGGGTATGATGCCCGTGTTCCTGCACAAAGTGGCGGATCAGGCGATCCGGCTCGGAGTCGTCCAGCGGGTGCTGCAGAGGTGCGACTCGGGTCAGCGCAAGGGCGTATCGGTACGCGCGCATGGATCTGTGGACCGTATGCGCTGAGGAGATAGCTTCAGCTCTGACGTGACTGGATGTGCATGGTACAGGTTCTTGCCAGACCGCTGTGCCTGCGGCAGACTACGCGGGTGTGCACTGGAGAGAGCGACGGAGCGGAGAGTCAGGATGAGACGAACGAGATCGCCGTGTCCGCAGCATCGGAAGACGGAGCAGAGTGCGAGCCGCAGCTCCAGGTCGAGTTGCCATCGTCGGTAAGCAGCGACAAAGAGCAGCAGCAGTCGAAGACTCAGTGGCTGGACGCACTGCCGGACATTCACGGCTTCTTCTCGCACAACGGATCGGACGCCGACTTGCAGGTCCTCATGGACGCACTGTCGGTGCGTATACGCAGCAGCGGTGCATGTCGAGCCTCTGAGGTATCGTAACTCGCGTGTGCTCGGATCCGTGGCAGGTGTCGCGGGAGCGGCATGAGCTGCAGTCGTTCACGCTGCTCGTCCACCGATGCGTCGAGTCGCCGGTAAACGAGGTCGGCCGCGCTCTGGATCGCGTCGGCGTCGAGTTGTTCCTGGGGGATCTGGAGTTGATGCACCACCTCCGGTGGCTCCACAACATCATGTTCATGTCGGAGGGGCTGTGCATGGACATCTTTGCGCGGGACCTCTTGGCCGGCTTGAAGTCGTCGACACGAGTGGCGTGGGGAATCTCGGACCGCCTGAGCTCGGCGCTCACGCTCGCGATGATCGAGAGCAGGATACACTCGGACGAGCACGCGCAGCGGTTCCACTACGCACTTTCCGACACGGCGCTACAAGGTACGTCGCTGTGCCGAGTACGTCACGCCACCGCCCGCGGCTGATGCTGTTCTGCCTGTCTGATCGTGCGAGCAGCTCTCGGGAACATGACGGCGACACCGGAGGTTCATCGGCTGCTCGAAGGCATCGAGCTCGAGTACAAAGTGGACTGGCCGCTCGGAGCGGTGGTCTCAGCTGCCTCGCTCCAAGGCTACTCGGACATGCACCGGCGTCTGCTCTACTTCCGACTGACAAGCATCGAGCTCAACGACACGTGGATGGCCACGCGCAAGTCGGTTCGCGGAACGCGTGATGTAGATACGCTGCTCAAGAGCTGCGACGATGTCTTCTCCAAGACGCAGGCGTTCATCGGCGCGTTCAGCGAGGCGTTTGTGTCGACGGTGCGAGTCTCATGCTGCTGCGAGTGCGAGCGGGTGGCGACCCATTGTCACAGTGCGCGCGCTGATCTCCATGTTGTTGCGCCAGGTGCTGTTGTCTGCGTGGGCCGAGCTCGAGTTCCGTTCAAGCGGCGCCGGCGACTTGCAGATGCTGCGGCGGGCACACGAGCTCTACGTCTCGACCGCGCGAAGCTGCTGCTTCCTCGACGACTCGAGCATGGAGGTGCGCCGACGGTGGCAGACGCGTGTCGCGTCGCGACTGGGTCGAATGTCGTGTGGGGGTGCTGACGCTGGCGGTGGTGCCGTCGTACGTGGTTCCCAGATCCGAGAGGTGATCGACCGCGTCCTCACCGTCGCGTGGAAGCTGTCGTCGTTCGTGCGAACGTTCGCGTCGCGTCTGGGCGAGATGGCAGTCGAAGCAGCGTGGGTGCGCGAGCAGTGGCTCGAGCACGATGCGGCGATGCGGGATCTCGTGCGCAAGACGCAGCGCATGCAGGGCGACCGGGAGCTGAGCGTGCGCGAGTTCTCCAAGGTGCGATCGATCCGAGTGTCGTGGCTGGCTGCGCGCGACTGAGTCCGCTGCGTCCGTTCTCCCACCTCGCAGCACCTCTGCGTCCGCCTCAACTTCAACGCGTTCTACGCGGAGCAAGCCGCCTAGCAGATCACCCCACGCGCTTCCATCGACGCCGCCACAGCCACGCGCAGTGGGTCACAGCTGCTTGGTATTGATCGTGTATAGTACCGTTCGAGCGCTCGGACGGCAGGCTCCTCGATCTTCGCGACTGGTGTTGCCAGTCTGCCGCCCGCGCGAGTGCCGTCGACGCCCAGAGGAAGGACGCCGCCAGCCAGCCAGCAGCCTCAGAAGTACAGCAGGTGCGTGTCCTTCTGCCGTAGCCGGCGCTGGCAGAGCGGACACTTGGCCGTCACGCGGATCGCCGCGCGGATGCACTTGGCGCAGTACACGTGACCACAGGTCGTCGACGTCATCTCCTCGATCACGTCCAAGCAGATGCTGCACTTGAGCACCGCCTTGAAGCGCTCGATGGTCTCGTTGTTCAGCATGCTGATGGCCGTCGACTCGGCGCGCTTCCCGTTGAACCGCTCGACGTCCACGGGGTCGTCCTTCACGGCGGCAGCGCCACCTGCGCTCTCGACGCGCCGCCGCTTGCGCCGCAGCGGAGGAACGGATGCGTACGTGAGGTACCGCGCCGCCGCCGACGGACTCGCCGCTCTCGCCGGCATCCGCGTCTGCAGGATCTCTACCTCTCCGTCGTCGTCGCCGCCGTCGTCCTCGTCGTGGGTGTCGCCGGCGCTGCTGCCCGTGCGTCTGCGGTCCGAGGCGTCGTCGCTGTCGCTCTCGGAGGACGAGAGCGTGAGGTCGATCTGCTCCGGAGGCCCCCGTGCCGGCGGGAGGAAGAGTCCGAGCGTCTGGACGGCCGCGAGCCGCGACGCCTGGCGCCGCTGCTCTCCGTGGCGCCACATGAAGTCGCCAAACGACGGTCGCCGCGCGAATCGCTGCTGCTGCTGCCGTTCGCCGGCGTCGAGGTCACCACTGCTTGTGGCGCCGAAGGTGAAGAAGGCAACGGGAGCTGGGAAGGGGTCCCAGCCGACCGGGTCCAGTGACGCGGCAAACGGGCGGTTCTGCGGAGGCGGCTGCTGGTAGTCTGCGAAGGGGAGGAAGCCATCGCTCGCGCCGTTGAAGTCCACCATGCTGGCGAGGAACGCCGGCATCTCCGCGAAGCTGCTGCTGCTGACCTGCTCCTGTTGTTGTTGTTGTTGTTGTTGCTGCTGCTGCTGCTGCTGCTGCTGCTGTGGTTGGTGATACAGTTGCAGCTGCGGTTGGTGTTGCTGGAATGGCTGCTGGAGCTGCAGCGGCGCGGCGTGCGTGTCGATCAGCGCTGCGGGCAGCTGCGGCGAAGACGAGGAAGCTGCAGACGGCGACGCGGCGGCTGACGAGAGCTCGCGGATACGCGGGAGGCGCTGCATCGGGTCGGCGCCTCTCGGCCGCTCTGCCACTCGGAAAAAGTGGTGCTGAGGCAGGCGGAGGCAGCGGCTCACGAGCGATCGCGAGCGACGCACGGCGGCGGCAATGAGGTGAGGTGCTTCTCCGCTTGTGATTATGAAACTCGCGCGCCAGACGGCGGCCCACATCGCAATGTAGCGCACGCTGTGTGTCCGCGTTCTCATTCGGACAACAACACCACGCTTGAGTATCGACCTCCGACCAGCAGGCGGGCGGGAGCATGAGCGTCGCGGCGCCGCAGGAGGCCGTGCTGCAGGGCTATCTGCACAAGCAGGTGCGTCACGCACATCGCCGCTGCCGCTTGTTCGCGTCATCCTCACGCGATATCCTCACGCGCCGCAGAGCCGCCACCTGAAGCTCTGGAAGGTCCGCTACTTCTTGCTCACGCGGGTGCGTCCTCCGCCGCCTCTGATGCTTCTCTGGCGCTGCTGCTGGTAGCCACAGCGGCTCTCTCACACACCTCCTCTCATTTCTTCGCCGCGAACGCGATGGGCGGCGGCAGAACGAGCTGCTTTACGCGAAGAAGTCGGGCAAGAAGCTGCGCGGCTGCCTGCGGCTCGACGACTTCCGCGTGGTGCGCGCCGCTCCTGCTCCCACCTGCTGCTTGCTGCTGGGCGGCGCAACCGCGACCGCTAACGCGTTCCTCCTCCTCCTCCGTAGATCGACGACCAGAACCACGTGGCGCATCTCGGGAACTTTGTGATCGAGCTCAAGAGCGCCGCGCAGGAGGTCCACCTGAGTGCGCCGACCGAGCAGGAGCGCGCGCGCTGGGTGAGCACGATCCGAGCGCAGCAGACGCGCCCGGACGCGGCGCGGCTCGACGTGCGCAGCGACTCGACGCCGCTGCTGCGTAACCTGTCCGAGTCGATGCTGCGCGCGACGTCGACGATCCCGGTGCTCATGGCGCACAACCGGCGCGCCGGCCGTCCGAACCGGTGCTCGAAGGAGCGCAAGGACGAGCGCAAGCGCCAGCGGCTGCCGAGGACAAAGAAGGCGTTCAGCGAGCTCTGGGTCGAGGACCTCCTGCCGCTTGGCGGCAAGCACGACCCGAGCGTCGTCGAGGCGCTGTGCTTCGCGGGCATCCCGAAGGAACTGCGCGGCCGCGCGTGGGCGTGGGTCCTGGGCAACAAGCTCCAGGTGAACGAGGACCTGTTCAAGATCTGCCGGGCTCGCGCGCTCGCGGTGCGGCGCGAGATGGTGCTGAACCGTGAGGCGATGAAGCGCCAGCGGGGCCGCGAGGCGGAGCAGCAGCGGACTGAGTCCGCCTCGAGCCTCGCCAGCAGCGCGAGCTCGCCCGTGACGGTCGCGAGCAGCAGCAATGGGAGTGCCTTGGACGTCCACTTCCCGGTGCTCGGAGAAGAGAGCTGCTCCGCCACCGGGGACGCGGAGAGCAGCTCCGCCACTATCGATGGTGGGGAGGAGGAGAGCAGCTCGTCGTCCCACGCTGCCGCAGTAGACGAGACACAGTCGCTGATGCTGCAAGAGGCGGTGAGCATAGCGGAGATGCTCGTCGCGCACAGCGAGCGGAGTATCCGGCTGGTGAACGTTGACATGCCGCGCACGTTCGGGCACCACCCGCTGTTCCAGCCTGGAGCCGACGGCACGGAGCGCACGACTGAGGTGCTGGAAGCGTACATCTGCTACCGCCCCGACCTGGGGTACGTGCAGGGGATGAGCTACCTCGCCGCCACGCTCTGCTTCCACATGGACAGCTTCACGGCGTTCAAGGCGCTCGTGTCGCTGATGAGCACGAGCCTGCTCTTCGACATGTTCCGTCTCGAGGAGAAGCGGGTGCGTATTGCTCCGTCGCTGCTGCGGCAGCGGCGTTACGTGCGTGGCGCGGTACTGACGAGCAGGCTGGACGGTGCGTTCATGCGCGGCAGACGTTCCACTACTTGGACGTCTACAACCAGATCGTGGAGTACGAGCTGCCGGCGTTGCACGCGCACCTCCAGGACGCTGGTATCGAAGCCCAGATGTACGCGGTCGACTGGTGCGTGCTTGCGTTCGTGCCTGGCTGGCTGGCGGGACTGCTTGCGCGGGACTAACGAGCGACGCCTCGCGTGGTGACGTCGTGGTTCGCCAGGGCCTTGACGCTGTTCACGCGCAGTCTCCCGCTGGACTTGGCGCTGCGCATCTGGGACTGCTTCGTGTACCTCGGCACGCCGTTCTTCTTCCAAGCGAGCGTCGGTGCGTTTCGCGGATGGCGTCGCGGTGTCCACTTGTGGTGTACGGCTCGCATCGCGTCTCACGGGGTGATGCGCGTGTGTTATGTGCAGGGATCCTCACGCTGTACGAAGACGCGCTGCTGGCGATGGAGGCGGAAGAGATCATGCGGTTTCTGCACAATATCCCGAAGGTGCGTCGAGCACTGCGAGCAGTTCGTTTGCCGGAGCGGATCTCACGCCGCCGCGTCTCTCGCTCTGCTGACGGTGCATCGCTGCGCTGCGCAGACGACGTCCGCGCGCGACTTGTTCGCGGCCATCGAGTCCGTCACGCTGTCGTCGCGCGAGATCTCGGAGCTGCTCGCGGGCGGGCGGCTCTGGTCGCCGGACTCGGTGCGGCAGATCGAGGTGCAGTATCCGGACTCGTACGAGTGAGTGAGTTCGCGGAGCGCTAAACTAACACGCGAGCGCGTCTCGGAAGCCGAGCGAACGAGTTCCGTGTCGTTGTCGTGCACTTCGGAGCTCTTTGAAGCGGTGCCGAGCAAGAAGTGCACTCGCCGTGTATCTCGACATCTGTATGGAGCATCGATCCAGTCGTTAATAGCAGGCGATAAAATCGAGGGAGTGTCCGCGACCACACACCCGGAAATCAATCAATTGCTCGATTGACCAGCAGCAGCTCGCGTGTGCCACCACCCGCCTGCCGCCCTCGCCCCCAACGCTCCGAACGCTCCGAACGCTCCGAACGCACGATGGCCTTCCACTCCAAGAACAGCGCGTTCCTCGCCTACAACTTCGCGGACAGCGGCTCGGACGACAGCGCAGACGAGAAGCGCGGGGAGCTCAAGAGCAAGCAGAAGGCCAAGAAGAAGAACCGCAGCAAGAAGAAGAGCAGGTGCGTGGGCTGCTGCTGCTGCATGGGAACGACTGGTCGCGCTCAGTGACTGAGCGAATGACGGACGCGACAGTGAGACCGCGGTGCTCAAGGACCTGGCGATGTGCGCGGTGTCCAAGCCCAAGAAGGGCAAGAAGGGCAAAGCGGCGGGGTCTGCGGTAGCGCCAGTAGACGAAGCGGAGGAAGAGGAAGAGGAGGAGCCGGTGGTGGTGGCGGTGCCGCCGCTGCCGCCTTCGGTGCGTTCGTCTGCGTGCAGGAAGTGACGGAGCGGGTGACGGCTTCTCATCACGCACTCACCGAGCGAACGCGTGTTACAGGTGGCGCCAAAGGCCAAAGCTCCGGCCCCAGAGCTCAGCAAACCTGTCGCGAAGGTGTGTGTCGACGTGCGATCCCAGCGAGAATGTCGATTCTCACTCCCGCGCACGCGTGTGCTCTGCAGGCAGCACCGAAGGCCACGTCGCCGCCGCCGCAGCAGGTAGTCAAGCCGCCGACGGTGGGTGCGGCTCCGAGCCGACTGGCAGTGGGACCTGGGAGCTGATAAGCGCTTGCGAGTGTTTGCAGGCGAGCGCACCACCATCTGTCGGGGCGAACGGTGTGGCAGCACAGCAGAAGTCGCCGGCGCCAAGGCAGCCGACAGCGCAGCAGAAGGCGCTTGCACCGAAGCAGTCGGCACCATCGACACAGCAACAGCAGAAACTCTACGTACCACCTCCGCAGCAACAGCAGCAGCAGCAGAAGCAGCAACTGCCGCCGCAGCAGAGACCGTACGTCCCGCCACCGCAGCAACAGCAGCAGCAACACCAACAGGCTTCAGTGCAGCACCAGAGACCGTATGTCCCGCCACCGCAGCAACACCAGCAGCAGCAAAACTCGTCTGCGGTGCCACCGCAGCAGCAGCAGCAGCCACAACCACAGCAGCAACAGCCGCAGCAGCCACACCAACAGCAACAGCAGAGCGACGCGAACCTGGGGGCGATCTACTCGCCGACCCACGTTAAGATTACGCGCGCAGACGGGCAGATGACGCGGACGATCGCCGTGTCCGAGATGATGGACCAGCTGTACTTGTTCGGGCATCAGAACAGCCAGCTCCGCCTCGTTCAGGAGCAGTTGACGGTGCGTGTGTGCGCAACGCTGTCGGCGCGCGATGGCGCTCAATCAAGATCGACGAACTCACGTGCTTCCATCTCTTTCTTCTCGGTGCGTGTGTGCGAACGGCAGGTGGCGAACCGCGGCATGCAGGAGAAGATGCAGCGCGACGCCGGAGTCATCACGAGTCTGCAGGACGAGATCGCGATGTTCCGCCAGATGTGTCTGAACCTGCAGGGCGAGGTGCGCGCACTGACGCTGCGTCTCGGCGGCGCCAACCCTGCGTCCGCGCCGATGCAGCGTCCGCCGCCGGGTATGTAGCGGTCGGTCGGTAGACAGACAGACAGACAGGCAGGCGAGTGGGCGAGTCGAGCAGCACGCGCGCGAGCGAAGCCGAAGAGAAGAGGTCAGGAGGATCGACCCTGTGGCTGCAGGATGAGGACATCGGAGGACGTCGACCGACACCTCTCTCGATCGATCCGGCAACCACGGCAGCGCCATGAGGACCCCTTCCGCTTCCACCGCCGACGGCTTCGAGCGCTCGCGAATAGAGACCACCACCACCACCCACCCATCCGGTCGCTTCTCCCTGGTGTCGTTCTGCTTGGGTCGGCGGTAGCGTCGGAGCACTCGCTGGTCATCGATTTTGACCGACTTCCTCCCGCCACATCGTCCGAAGCGAACTGAAGGCAGCCGGCTGCTGCTGCGTGTGTGCGCGTAGGTCGCATCTGCCGCAGCCAGCAGCGGATCCGCCTCGCGTAGCTCACACTTGTTACCGTCGTCCGAGGACGCGTCCTCGTCCTCGTCCTCGCAAGTCGCCTTTTCCATGTATTCAGTTCCTAAACCGCCACTTGCTCCCCGACCACGTCACTCGCGCAATTGCCACCCACCCACCCGTCAGAGGAGCTCTTCGCGCGCACGCGCCACACACACACACACACACAACGCCCATCGCTCACCGGCGATGCACAAGCTCAAGGCCAAGCTCTCGGGCGGCGGCTCGGGCTCCAAGCCCAAGCGCGCCGAGCGCACGCAGTCGGACGCCGCGCGCGTCACGAACGACGACGAGTTCCTGCGCATGAGCAAGACCGTGGCCGAGGACGCGCACCGCTACGCGCGCAACACGACCATGAACACGTCGGCCGCGTCCGCCTCGTCCGCCTCGTCCTACATGTCGGACGACGTCGAGGACATGTTCTACGCCGCGAACGGCGCGCCGCGCGGCACCAGTAGCTCCATGCGCAGCACCGAGTCGTACAACGGTGGCCGCGCCACCGGCGCCTCGCTGCGCGTCACAGACGTGTACCGCACGACCGAGCAGATGCGCGGCGGCAGCCTTGTGCCCCTGCAGGAGGACGAGGTGCTCCCAGCCGGGGCGCGCGGGACGACGACCTCGTCTGCGATGGCGCTGGGCGGCGGCGGTGGCGGCGGGCAGATCGACGCGCTGCGTGCAGAGCTCGCCGAGGTCAAGCAGGAGGTGCTGGCGATCCGGCGCGAGATGATGAACGAGATGCACGTGACGCGCTACGACGTGCTCAAGGAGATCACGATGCTCAAGGGCACGATCCTGCAGCTCGTGACGGCGCTCGAGAGCAAGGGCGTGCGGCCACTCGACAGCGCCGGGAGCGCCGTGGCCGCCGCCGCGGAGGCGCAGCCCGAGCTCTCGCCCGAGGAGCTCGACTCGCTCTCGCGCACCACGACGGTGCGCACGTCGCGGGCCACGAAGGACCGGCTCGCGGCGCGCGAGGACGCCGGTCCAGCGATCGTGCGCGCGAGCGCGCGGCTGACGCAGCTCGCGCCGGTGGCCGACGACGCGCTCTCGACGCCGCTGCTGCAACACCAGATCGACGAGCTGTTCCCGGCGGTCGACTGCTCGGCGGAGCTGCAGGCGTTCGCGCGCGCGTTCGACCCGTCGACGCGCGAGTGGGCGATCGAGCGCTTCCAGGAGTGGGTAGACTCGCGCTTCAACGTCGGCGTGGACAACCTGCTGGCGCTCGTGGGCGACGGCGGGTCCGGCAAGAGCACGCTCACTGGCGCGCTCGCCGACCGCTTCCACGACCACATCGTTGGGCTCCACCTGTGCCAGTTCGACCGCAAGGCCAAGAGCAGCCCGCGCAACGTGCTGCTCTCGCTCGTGAACCAGCTCGTGGCGAACCTGCCGCTCTTCAAGAACCAGCTCGCGCGCCTGAACCTCAAGTACGTGCTCGAGGAGACGGACGCGCTCGTGCTCGCGCGCAAGGTGCTCGTGGACCCGCTCTGCTCGCTCGACGAGCCGCTCACGGCCAAGGTGCTCGTGTTCGATGGCCTCGACCAGTGCAAGTCGCGAGGCCGCAACGAGCTGCTCGACTTCCTAGCGGACATCCAGCCGGAGCTCCCGCCGTGGCTCGGCGTGTTCATCACGAGCAAGCCGTCGCCAGAGCTGCCGGCGAAGCTCGCGATCACGTCGCTGCTCGACTTCAGCGCCAAGAACGCCAGCTACATGGACGACACGGTCGTGCTCATCAACGACATCATCGGGAGCTTCCGCGACCAGGACGTGCCGCAGGCGCGCGAGCTGCTGCGGCGCAAGAGCGGCGGGAACCTGACGTTCCTGGACTTCACGCGGCAGGCGCTGTCGCACCCGGGCATGGAGGAGGAGGGCGGGTACATCCCACTCGACGTGCTGCACGACCTGCCGGAGACAGTCTACGAGATCTACGACGAGATCTTCGAGGACAAGTTCGGCAAGGGGAGGAACCGCATCTGGAAGAAGGTGCAGCCGCTGCTGGAGCTCATCGTCACGGCCGCGTCCGGGCCGTACGCGCTCATCAACGAGACGCAGGCGCAGGAACAGTTCGCGCTCTCGAAGGAGGACGTGCGCAGCATCCGGCGCTCGTTCGCCGACATCATCACGGTGCGCCACGGCACGTACCGCATCGACCGCTCGGCGCTCTTCGACTGGCTCGTGGACCCGGCGCGTGCGGGGGAGCAGTTCTCCGTGGACCTCTCGGGCGGCATGGGCCTGCTGCGTCAGCTGCACCGGCAGGAGAGCGACGCGCACTCGGTGGCGTCGTCCGGCGGCAGCAGCGAGAAGACGGCGGCGTCGAACGCGAGCTCCGCGAGCAGCTACCAGAGCTTCGTGGTGGCGCCGCCGGCGCCGGCCGCCAAGGTCGCGTTCAAGCCCGTGGGGATCCTCAAGAAGAAGTGAGTTAGTCTATCGAATAGGACGCAGGTGTTCGCCGCCTCCGCCTCTCGCTACTGCCGCAGCCGCCGGATCTTGTCGAGCTTGGCCGCCTTGCCGCCCGTGAGCGCGCGCACCGCGCCGAGCACGTCGGCGAAGTTCCCACCGGCGTCGCCCGCGTCGCCACCGAGCGACTGGACACCCACCTCGCGCGCGATCACCTCGAGCGCCGTGCGTAGGAACGCGAGCGCACCGCTCGCCGCGTCGCCGCAGCACAGGACGCCGAAGACGCCGGCCGTGAGGCTGTCGGCGAGCAGGAACACTGTGCCGACGCTGCGCTCGACGTCGAAGCACACGCCGTGGAGCCGGCACGTGTGGAAGAACGCGCTGTACGGCATCGTCGAGACGCTCGGGTGGCAGACGTACTCGCTGACGAAGTACGTGCGCGCGGCGCCTGCTCTCTCGAACGACGCGAACCCCGAGTGGGTCGCCTCGTGCACCACGAGCTCCGCCGCTGA
The DNA here is from genome assembly GCA_023333865.1 of Globisporangium perplexum. Lineage (NCBI taxonomy): Eukaryota > Oomycota > Peronosporomycetes > Pythiales > Pythiaceae > Globisporangium > Globisporangium perplexum. The sequence continues at coordinate 15,869 of JAASFS010000059.1, read as the reverse complement.
GACGCCGGCGCTGCCACTGCCGCTGGGTGGTGCGCGCGAGGACGCGGGCGGCGCCGGCAGGTGGTAGAGCCCCGTGGCGGCGTTCAGCGCGCCGCGGCTGAGCAGGTGGAACGTGGCGAACGTGGCCGCCGAGTCGGTCAGGAACGGGTGCAGCGCCGTCGCCCAGAGCCGCGGCGCGTGCGTCGCGTCCTCGCGGAAGACGAGGAAGTCGACGCTCGCGTAGCCGAACACGCGCTCGGCCGCGAGCAGCTTCCCGATCGCGGTCGACGCTCCCTGCGAGGCGCGAGACGACGGAGAGGAAGAGTGAATGTCCCGATGACGAACGATGCAGCAACCACCACCGAGCACCAAACACGCACGCACCCGGATGGCCTCGTACGGCGCGGCGGTCTGCGGGAACGCGTAGCCGACCGGCGCCTTGGCCGTCCCCGCGACGATGTCCTGCGTCGACGCCACGTGCACCTCACCGCCGGGCTCGACGAACAGGTTGGCGCGCACGCGGCCGACGGCCGCCGCCGGCGCCGCCTCGACGACGACCCCGAACTGCGCGATCGCGGCCGCGAAGGCGGACCAGCTCGGGTACGCGTCGGCATGCAGCGGCGTGACGAGGCGCGCGAGCGAGCGCTCGAGCTCGGCGATGACCACGCGCGCCGCGTTGTCGCGCGTGCCCGGCTGGCGCCAGAACTCGGGGCCGCGCTTCTCGCGCCGGAGCTCGCGCAGCGCCGCGAGCTGCGAGGCGTCGAGCACCGCGGCGCCGGTGCCGAACGGATCGTAGTCGATCCGGAGCACCCACACGCTCTGCTCGATGTGCGACACGATGAGCTTGGCGAGCGCGAAGACGAGCTCGTCCTCGTCGTAGACGTCGTAGGTGCCCGTGGGAACGTTGACGTCCGCGCGCATGAAGAAGCGCTTGGCGCCGGACTTGGTCAGCAGCGGTAGTGCGTCGAGCGGGTCGAGCCCGAGGATCGGCACGCCAAGCGCCATCGCGAGGCGCCGATCCTCCCGTCCGGGCACGCCCGTGACCAGGTACGCCTCCTTGTTGCGTACGTACCGGCGCACGCGGCGCAGGCAGTGCGGCGAGTAGAGCAGCAGCGACGCGAGCGAGAAGTGCGCCGGGAAGCGCGCCGCGTGCTCCGGGAAGACGAGCTTCACGCGCGCGGCCGGGTCCGCAACGCCGCCGAGCTGCAGCAGCTTGAGTGCGTACTGCGCCACCTCCGGCGTGAGCTCGAAGGGCGAGACGTACACGACCTCGACGTTCGGGTCGGCGGCCGCGCAGAGCCGCGAGAGCTGCAGGTTCTGCCGCACGGAGAAGTTGTCGGCGCGCACGCGCGCGCGCTCGTCGACTGAGAGCGACGGCACGTGGACGACGACGCGCCGGGCGGCGCGGATGCGCGGCCACTCGGTGCGCAGCCGCTGCATCTTGGCCTCCCACTGCGCATGCTGCTGCGCGCGCTGCACCGCGAGCCGGCGCTTGAGCTCCTCGTGGCTCGCGAACGCGCGCCAGACGCGCTGGATGAGCGCGGCGCTCGCCTCGTGGCTCCGCAGGCGCCGGTACGCCTGCCGGCGCCAGCACATGCGGAGGAAGTTCTGGAGCGTGACGGCCGCACGCCGCTTGCGGTCCTTGCCCTTGTAGCGCTGGCCCGGGCGGCGGATGAGTGCCCCGACCTGGTCCTCGTTCACGATGCATGAGAGCAGCTCCCGCTTGCTGTACGCCGAGAGCTCCATGGCCGCGACCGCCATGAGCCGCTGGCCGTCGACGTACGCGAGCGGCACGAAGTAGCGCGTGAGCAGCGCCTCGAGCGCGCGGATCACCTCCTCCACGCCGCCCCAGACCTCTTGCGCCACGCGCTGGAAGGACACGAACTCGGGCGTCTCGCGCATCGCCTTCCCCTTGTGGATCAGGAACTGGTGCAGGCTGTACGCGTCCAGCAGCTCGTTGTACCCGCGCACCTTGTCGACGTTCTTGCGCAGGTCCTCCATGGCGTTCGCGCCGCCGCCGCTGCCGCTCCCATCGTCGCCGCCGTCCTCCTCCTCCAAGTTCGTCTCGGGAGTAGTGGCGCTGCTGCCATCCTCGGCGTCCTGGTTCGTCGTCGACGAGGGCTTCCGACTTGGTGCTGCGGGGCTCACCGACGCGTGCAGCGTGCCTCGAGTCGCGTCGCCCTGGAAGCTGACGGTGAGCACCTTCGGTCCCTGGTTGATGGAGCTGTCACCATCTCTCGGCGCCGACTGCTGCGCTGCTTGCGGGGACTCGGCGCGCTCCGAGAGGTCGAACTTGAGCGCCGCGACGTTGAAGCCCGAGGGGTTCGTGTGGGGCACCGCGGGGCGGATCGGCAGCTCCTGGCGGTCGTAGATGCGCGTCTTGTGGTTCTTCACGATGCTCCCGTGGCTGTTGACGAACGCCGGCGTGAGGTCCGCGCCGATGGGGACGAAGCCTCGGTTCACAAGGCTCAGCATGCCGCTCCGGGCGTCCTGCTCCGAGAGCTCCGGTGGCGGCGCGCTCGGGTCGCACTTGTTCACGCTCGGAAGCAGCCGCGCGTTCTGCGCCATCTTCTTCTTCACGAGCCGGCCCCGGGTGATCCGCTGCAGCGGCGACGGCATCGTGGCGCTCGCGCGGAGCTCCACGGTCGGGTTGTGGAAGCGCTGCGGTAGACGAGAAGCGAGAGCGTAAGAGTTGTTCTCACACACACGCCCCACACACCGCTAGAGTTCGCGTCGCACCGCCCGGAAGTACTCGATGTCCGGCTCGCTGGCGTCCGAGCGTGACGCGCGACGCGCTGCCACGAGAGATGTGACGTTCTGGCGCGGCCGCACCTTCGGGCTCGCGTTCCCCGTCGCGACCACCGCGGGCAGCGCCGCCACCTGGCTGCTCGAGGCCACGAGTCCGTTGAGCACGAGCTCGGCTTTCGCGCGGATCTCGAGCTCCGCACGCTGCAGGATCTCCTGGAAAGCGCGCGCGTCGGTCGGGGCCGCGGCGCCGAAGCGCATCGAGGACGCCGGCGACGACGGTGGCGCCGCGGCCGCCGCGGCCGCCATCTGCTCGCGCATGAGGCGGAGCTGCTCCTGGGTCTGCAGGAGGATCCGCCCGACGTCCTCGACATGGTGCTGCTGCTGGATCTGGTCCATGGGAACAACGAGTGTCGCCCACGTCACCTCGAAGCTTCTCCTCGGCGACGGCCGACACGAGCGCGAGCACGAAGACGGCGGCGTCCGACGAGCTATTGATATCGGAGCGCCGGTGCTGATCGGAGCCTCGGAGCTGAGGCTGAGCAGCACCAAAGCACAGTCCTCAAGGTGCCGACGACGAGATGAACATCCTGCGCGTGCCGGACGCGAAGCTCGCGGCGTCCGGCGGCGACAAGTTCAAGCCGACGTCGTGCGAAGGCTACGTGACGAAGCGCGGACACTTCCGCAAGTCCTGGCGCGTGCGCTACCTCGTCTTCAACGGCTCGGACCTGCTGGTGGCGTACTTCGAGAGCCGTGATGCGAGCCGAGTGGCCGGCGCCGTGTCCAAGGGGAGCTTCTACGTCTCGACCGTCGAGAAGCATGAGTACTGGGTCGGCATGCTCGGCGGTCGCGAGAAGCCCTTCGGCTTCAAGCTCGTCGGCCACGCGCCGCGCAAGGGCTTCATCGAGCTCGACGTCTTCGTCGAGACCCTCGGCGACCTCAACAAGTGGGTCGAGGTCGTGCAGAACGCGCTTGACGCGGCCAAGAAGCGCACGTGGAAGGGCGTCTCCGGTGCGTTGGTGGTGGCCAGTATCAAGAATGCGGCTAGCGGCGGACTCGGGTGCCAGACTCACGAGCTCGAGGTGGCGCGTTCTCTCGCTCTCTACAGACAGCGCGGCGACGAAGAACATGCTCGGCTTCAGCCTCGGCGCGCCGTCGCAGCTCCAAGTCAAGAAGCTCGCCGCGACGAAGGAGGAGCTGCTGAAAGACGCGTTGCGCGAGATCGAAGGCGCGAAGCTCATCGGCCGCGAGGCGGTGCAGGAGATCGTGGTCCAGGGAGGTGCGTCTGCCGCGCGCTCTTGGCTGTTGGTAGTGTAGTCGCTGCTCCGTGCGGTGCGCTCGCTCACGCGCATCGCACTTGTAGAGAAACTGGACCAACTGGAGGGCGACCTCGGCAAAGTCGAGGGCGAACTCGACCACGCGGACAAGCTGCTGCGCCACATGAAGCGGCCGGCGCTGCACGTGCTCTCGAGCGACGCGCGCTCCAAACCGAAAAGCGGCGGCTCCAGTTCTGGCGCCAGCGGTGGTGGAGCTCGCTCGCCAACCCGCGCAGCAGATCCCAGCGGTGTCCACGGTGCTGCAGAGCACGGCGACGAGTCCCTGAGCGACTTGGAGCGGCTGGCGCTGGCGCTCGGCGAGCTCGAGCAGCAGGCGAACATCATGAGCGCCGAGGCAGTGAAGAGTACGGAGCAGATCGTGCGTGTCGAGGAGCGTCTGACCGCCGTGAACAACCGCGTGCAGGCGCAGACCAAGAAGGCGAACGTGACGATGAAAGCCGGGAATCTCTTCTAGGGGCGACCGTGCGACGCGCGGCTCCTTCTCGTAGTCTTCTCTTCTATCTGCTCGAATCAGGACGAGGCGGTGACGAACGCGCCTCCTCGCTCTCACTTGCGGTCCATGAAGTGCTGGCGGCGCAGCAGCTGGTGGTGGCGCTGCATCTGCGCGTTGTAGTCGGGGACTCGGTGCTTCGCGCCGTCCGCCAGCGCGCTCATCGCCTCCACGCGCTGCCCGTTCTTGTAAATAAAGTTCTTCACGCCCGCGTCTGGAGCCGGCGGACACGCAGCAAGATCAGCGTCAGTCGGCAAATCGGCAGCCCTACGTTCTGCTATCCGACCAGCACAGATAGATGGACGCACCGGACGACGTGCGCGGAGTCACGATCTTCAGGTACCCGATGGATGACTGCGCGCGCGCCAGCAGCTCATTGATTCTGCCGCGCAAGATACCGGAAGCGGGACGAGACAGCAGTCAGACGCAGGCGCCCGCTGCGTCTCCATCGTCGCCGCACCACCAGAATCATCAAACGGTAGTGCCAAGAGCAACAGCGTCAACGCACTCCTTCGGGTCCGTGACGTCGCGGCGCGCGCGGAACTCGGAGCGGATCTGCGCCAGCGTCGCCTCGCGCTTGCTCTCCGGCAGCGTCTTCGCGAGCCGCAGCAGCTTCTTGTACACGGGGCGAAGGTCGCTGAGCGCCGCTGCCGCCATCGTCGTCGTCGCCATGCTTTCTCTTCGACTATGTTTTATCACTTGCGACTTTCGTAATTTACACTTTCGATGCGCCTATAAGCACTCATTCTTGCAAAGCCTCGCATCATGGAGGGCGAGCAGTCGACGATATCGACGAAGAAGAGGGAGGCGGCGGAGCGAGCGCCGATGCCCCACGTCGAGTGCGTCCCACCCAGCGTGTAGACCCCCTCCCCCTGCACTCTTCTTATCCGCCCTCTCTCTTGCTCTGTGTGTCCACGCGCAGCTTCGCAGCGACGCTCGAGCGTCCGGCGGCCGGCGGTGCCGCCACTTTCCACGTCGCCGGTTGGCGCGGATGTGCGTCTTGTCCTGTTTGCTTATGGGCGACGCGCGCATGCGAGCCACTCACCATATGGGTGGCCATGTGCGCGCAGGTCCGTACTACCAGAAGGCGGCGGATGTCGCCGGCGCCATGAGCGCGCTGTACCCGGAGAGCGTCGTGCGCGAGGTGCACGAGTTCCCGGACCGCGACGCGTTCCGCCTGTGGCTGGCAGATAGCACCATCGACATCGCGACACACCTAGGTGCGCGCGCGGCGGCGCACACGTCGTCGCCGTTCGTGTGGTCGAACGCGCGCGGGTTCGTCGGCGGCTGCGACGACACGCTCGCGCTCTTCCGCTCTGGCGCGTCGGCGAGCGCGTTCGCAGCCCCAGCGGCTCCTGTTGTGCCTGCAGCCACAAGCAGCGGAGATGACGGCGTGAAGTATGACTTTGACCTGGTCGTGATCGGCGGCGGGTCCGGCGGGCTCGCGTGCTCGAAGGAGGCGGCCAAGTTCGGCAAGAAGGTGTGCGTGCTGGACTACGTGAAGCCGTCGCCCGCGGGCACGTCGTGGGGGCTCGGTGGCACGTGCGTGAACGTGGGCTGTATCCCGAAGAAGCTCATGCACCAGAGCTCGCTGATCGGCGAGACGATGCACAAGGACGGCGCGGCGTTCGGCTGGCGCGTCAGCGAGCAGACGTTCGACTGGCCGGCGATGGTCAAGTCCGTGAACCGGTACATCAAGTCGATCAACTTCAAGTACAAGGTGGAGCTGCGCGACAAGAAGGTCAAGTACGAGAACCTGCTCGGCAGCTTCGTGGACGCGCACACGCTGGAGCTGTGGCACCCGAAGAAGGGCACGAAGACCGTGACGACGCGCGACGTGGTGATCGCCGTGGGCGGCCGCCCGAAGGCGCTCGCGTGCGAGGGCGGCGATCTCGCGATTTCGAGCGACGACATCTTCTGGCGCAAGGACGCGCCGGGCAAGACGCTCGTGGTCGGCGCATCGTACGTCGCGCTCGAGTGCGCGGGCTTCATGAAGGGCATGGGGTACGACGTGAAGATCATGGTGCGGTCGATCCTACTGCGCGGCTTCGACCAGGACATGGCGAACAAGATCGGCGAGTACATGGAGACGGAGTCGCAGATCGAGTTCATCCGTGGCGCGGTGCCGCAGTCGATCGCGAAGCTCGAGAGCGGCCAGTTGCTCGTGAAGTGGGTGTCAGCGGACGGTGAGGCGTGCGAGGAGGCGTTCGATACGGTGCTGAACGCGACCGGGCGTGACCCGGACGTCGCGGCGCTCGCACTGGACAAGGCCGGCGTGCGACTCAACCCGAAGAGCGGCCGCGTCTGGGTCGAGAACGAGCAGACGTCGACGCCCAACATCTACGCGATCGGCGACGTGATCGACGCGCCGGAGCTGACGCCGGTGGCGATCCAGGCAGGCCGGCTGCTCGCACGCCGCCTGTACGGCAACGCGACAGAGCTCATGGACTACGACAAGGTGTGCACGGCGGTGTTCACGCCGATCGAGTATGGCTGCTGCGGGCTGTCGGAGGAGGCGAGCATCGAGAAGCTCGGCGAGGAGAACCTCGAGATCTACCACCAGAGCTTCACGCCGCTCGAGTGGTCGCTGTCGGAGGCGCGTCCAGGTGCGAGCTCGTGCTACGTGAAGGTGATCTGCGACAAGAGCCGTGACAAGCACGTCGTGGGCTTCCACTACCTCGGCCCGAACGCGGGCGAGGTGACGCAGGCGATGGGGCTCGCGATGAAGCTCGGCTTCACGTACGAGCAGATGGTGAACGTCGTGGGCATCCACCCGACGACGGCGGAGATCTTCACGACGCTCGAGGTGACCAAGAGCAGTGGCGAGAGCGCCGCTGCGGGCGGCTGCTGAGGCTAAGTTCCCTTTCTGCGGCCGCCAGCTCTCGCTGAGCGCGTGCGTGCGCAGTGTGCGGTGGCGAGTGGGTGAGTGAGCGACGGGATGCGAGAGAGTGGGTAGCGACCGAGTCTGCGGCGACATGGGCAGTCGTGCGGGAACGAGCGGGTCGGGAGTCGGCGCTGGGCGGGGAAGCCTGCTGCCAGCGCGTCAACCTGCTCGCTCCTGCTGATTGCTCTGGCAGCGGACTCGGTTGTTGCTGCGTGCGCACTCGACACTCGAACCACACTCGACACTCGACACGTGCGAGCGCGAGCGCAAGAGAGCGGCGGCGGTCGCGGAAAGGGAGGAGGCGGCGAGGCGTTCTGTCCGCGTCGCGTCGCTCGCGTCGCCGACTTCGCTCACTCGACTACTCTCTCTACTCCCCTTCGAGGAGAGCGAGAGAGGAGAGATAGCGACGGTGGCGATGGCGATGGCGATGGCGATGGCGGACGGTCTGGCGCAGAGGGATGACGCTCTTTCGACAAATCCGCGCGCGGAGGCGAAACGAGCCGAGAGATCTGCGCCGCTGGGAGACGGACGCTCCTCGCTGCCTCACAGCAGCAGCACCGGCACCGGCACCAGCAGCAGCAGTGAGAGGAGTAGCGAAGCTGGTGACCACTTGATGAATCTAAGAGGGAGCACCGCGATTGCGGATGACAACATCGCGCACGAACGACTGCCCGTGATCAACTTCGCGAGTCTGATTGACTGCCATCCGGTCTGCAGGAAGAGCTGTTCGGAGGCGCCAGGTGGTGCGGTCGAGTAGGATCACCGGCCAGCTGGCGCGCGCGAATGCCTGCTCCTCTACTCGATCACCCTCGCCACACACGCAGACCGCATCATCGCGAGCAAGCAGCGCGCTCATTTGCGCTTTTCCAGTCGCGGCAGAGCACGAGCACGAGCTCCGCCACCCGCCCGCCACCTCCCGGCAAGCCCACGCACAATGACCCGCGCAGTGATCCCGACGCTCGCGCTCGCGTCGCTCGCCGCGGTGCGCGCGCACCAGATGCTCATCCTACCGGAGCCCTTCTTCCTCGTCGACGGCAAGGACAACCAGTGGAAGCCCGTGGCGTTCCTCGAGAACCAGAACATCAGCACGAGTGCGGACTTCAACGGCTGGCTCAAGACCAAGGGCTATGCGAACTTGCGCGCCATGATGGACGACGAGTCGCTCTACCACGTCAACGACGACGCCATGTTCCTCTGCGGGTACACGGACCCCGGGTACGAGTCGCAGCCGATCCCGACCACGGGCACGATCCGCTCCACGGGGTACACGCACGACGGCCCGTGCGAGGTCTGGATCGACTCGGGCGACAAGAAGACGCTGGCCATGTCCGGCAAGAACTGCCACGCCGACTTCCCGGGCAAGACGCACAAGTTCGACTACTCGCTATGCAACGGCGACTGCACGCTGCGCTGGTACTGGATGGGGCTGCGCTTCCTCAAGAAGAAGTGGTCGTGGCAGGTGTACAAGAACTGCGTGGCGCTGAGCGACAACCCGACCGTCGAGACCGAGACTCCGACCACGAAGAAGCCTGTCGCGACGACGAAGGCCCCTGCGACGACGAAGGCTCCCGCTGCGACGACGAAGGCTCCTGCTGCGACGACGAAGGCTCCTGCTGCGACGACGAAGGCTCCTGCCACTGGGTCTGTCGGCGACGAAGCGTCCACCCCAACACTCCCGACCACCGTGCCCAAGTGCAACGTGAAGCGCAACTAGGCTGCCAGGCAGGTGGTCACTCCTCCCATGAGCGAGATCCGATGAACGATGTTGTTTGTGTCGTCCTTGTAGCTGCTGGCTGGCATGCGTCCTAACACCCAATCTGCTGATCAAGTGCGTGAACATACATCCGCTGCGTTGAGAGCTGCTGCGTGTTGGCGGAGCGAGCAGGCACCGAGGCTCAGTGCTCGCATGGCATTCCTGCGCGCGTGTCGCGGCGAGTATCCGCTCTGATGTAAAAGCGCCACCGACGCCGTCACCCCCGAACGAAGTTCACACGATACACTTTCGGTGGAGTCCACTTTTCCGCTGACTTGAATCGGATGACTCGGTCCAGCTTTCGCGACCTCGCAAAATGGGTCTCCACAACACAGTTGTGTGCGTCCACGCCACCCACCGCATGGCGCTGAGCACCGGCGCCGCATCCCCGAGTTCCAGATGGACGTCTCTCTCTCTCTCGACGCCTACAGATGTTTAGATCCACTTGCACGTCGCGATCGTGATCACTTTGCACTCTGGTCCGGACAACATCCGGGACGCCACTCGCTCACTTCCGAATTCGCCTCGCGCTGCCCTCAGCCCCACACTCAGTCGCTGAGACCCTCGACAAGCTCGCGATGGCACCTCGCTCCCTTGTGCTCGTGGCCGCGTCTGCGCTCGCGCTCGCTGGCTCCGCGACCGCGCACCAGTCCGTGGAGGTACCGAAGCCCAACTGGACGGTGCCGAAGAAGGCAACGTACTGGGCACCGCTCTCGTTCCTCGAGAAGAACAGCGTCAAGACGAGCGCGAGCATCGACAGCTTCATGACGGAGAAGGGCTACACGACGCTGCGCGCGCTCATGGACGACAGCAAGCTCTACAAGGTGAACTCGAACGCCGACAATTTCCTCTGCGGCTACACAGACCCGACCAAGGGGTCGCAGGTCATCCCCAAGGACAGCACCATGCGCACGACGGGCTACACGCACGTGGGTCCGTGCGAGGTCTGGATCGACGACCAGCGCGTGATCGCCGGCGACAACTGCCACGAGCAGGTCTCGAACACCACCAAGGTGGACTACAGCAACTGCAAGGGCTCGTGCACCATGCGCTGGTACTGGCTCGGGCTGCGCTACCTCAAGAAGAAGTGGTCGTGGCAGGTGTACAAGAACTGCATCGCGCTCACGGGCGACGGTCCAACGATCTCCAAGGGTGTCGCCACGACGTACCTCAAGGCGCCGAAGGGCATCTTCGCGGGCAAGGCGACCGCGCCGGCGACGGGCTCCAAGGCTCCGGCGGCAACCACCAAGACTCCGGCGGTGACAACCAAGGCGCCTGCTACGACCACCAAGACGCCTGCTACGACCACCAAGGTGCCTGCTGCGACGACCAAGGCTCCGAGCAAGGACGTTGGCGGCGAGGGCGACGCGAAGGCGACCCCGAAACCGACGTCCACGCCTGCTACGACGCCTGCTAAGACCCCCGCAGCGACTCCGAAGGCGACTTCGGCTCCGACTAAGACGCCTTCTGCCACGTCCAAGTGCAAGGTGAAGGAATCGACGTAAGAGACACCACCGAGTGTCTGTGCAGTCCGACTGGAGTGAGTGCCGCGAGCGAGCTAGGGCTCGCCAGGGCACACACGTGAGAGTATGAGAGCAAGCAAGTGTTTGCCCGAATGAGAAGTAGCTTTGATGTGCCCAGCGTCACCGCAGTGTTGTCTGTCCGTCTGTCCCCCGAAGCTTGGTGTTGTCTGTCTGTCTGCTTGCCCATACCGAACGAGTGGAAACAGCATCACTCACTCGCCTTGCAGGACCATCTCACACCGAGCGTCTAGAGATGTCTGTCCGAGCGAGTTACACACGACAAATGGTCGCGATCGCCTTCCTGAGCGATTGACGCCTTCGGAGTTGTCAGTCGAACTCATGATGGATAGAACGAGGTGCCACCGGCAAGTGAGAGCTTGACAAGCAGAGGACTCTCGGTGAGTCTTTCATTCAAAGACACGCCTTCCACTTCGTAGGAGGAAGGTTTCGACACTCACTCGTCGTCAACGCATCTACGCCTCCGTGGTGCTGTTGCCGAGCGCCAGTGGGAACTCGTCGCCCTCGCCCTCGAGGCGGCGGCCGCTGCCGAGCGCCACGCAGTTCTTGTACACCTGCCACGACCACTTGTTCTTGAGGAAGCGCAGCCCCATCCAGTACCAGCGCAGCGTGCACGAGCCCTTGCACGACGAGTAGTTGACGCTGTGGGTCTTGCCCGGGAAGTCGGCGTGGCAGTTCTTGCCGGACATGACCATCGTGTTGTCGAGCCAGACCTCGCACGGGCCGTCGTGCGTGTACCCCGTGGAGCGGAACTGGCCGTTGGTCGGGATCGGCTGGCGCTTGCCCGGGATCGTCGTCCAGCCGCACTCGAAGTTGGCGCTCGAGGTCTTGTACGCGGTCTTGTCGTCCATAAAGGCGCGCAGGTTCTTGTAGCCCTTGGTCTTGAGCCAGCCGTTGAAGTCCGCGGACGTCTTGATGCCCTGGTTCTCGAGGAACGCGAGCGGGTTGAACTGCTCGTCGCGTGTCTTGACGTTGAACGTCGGCGCCGGCAGCATCACGTACTGGTGCGCGTCGGCGAGCAGCACAGCGCTGGAGGCGACGGCAGCGGAGACCGCGAGGGACTTGGCGAGCGACGGAGCCATGGCGGACGAGTTTGGAGGTGTGTTGAGGGAGAGCAGTCGGCGCAAGCGCTTCAATTCGGAAGTGAGCTTCGGGTGAGCGAGCGAGCGAGCGCGGAGCACACACACACACACAGAGGCAGCGCGAAACGAGCAGGCAAAGCAGTCGGCGTGCGGTAGAAGTCTAGCAGCCCAGCTGGTGGGTGTGGTGCCGCGAGCACGCTAGATAAAGAGGAACGGAGCCCTCTTCTCGTCTTCTCGGTGATGGCGAGCGCTTGCGCAAGGCTCCGCGTGCTACATGTAATCTGCGCGGCGAGCGCGTCGCCGAGTTGCCCTCAACTTCCAGAGACACCACCGCGCGTTCACCGCAGCCAACTGGCAGCGATTCAAGCTCTCGGTCAACGACACACTTGAAAGTGTGTCCGAGCGCTTCTCGAGCTTCGGCTGGCGGGTCACCTCGCTTTCGCCGATCCGGTTCTCCATCGAGCATCGCGGTGGTGCGAGTGAATCTCCCACACGCCTCTCACGCTCACCCAGGTCACCTCGGCCCTGCGGCTGAGTCCTCTATAGACTCAACGGGGAGCTCCTCAAGTGCGCTCACAGAGGACACCGAGCACGAGTCATTCGGCATTCTTCGCGGCGTCTCTCACACAGCCTCGCTCTCTCGCTCTTGGCGACACAGTAGCACGGCAACGGCGGCAGCTCACATTGATCGATCGATCGATCGCTCTCTCACTCTCTCATCCTCGCAACCTCCATGTGGGGCGTTCGCCTCGTTCGGCCGGAGGAGCTCAGTACACGTCCTCGTCGTCCGCGGCGGTCGGCGCAGGCGTGATCGCGCTCTTCTTCTTGATCTTGCAGCCGACGGGCGTCGCGGTCGACGGCGCGGGCGTCTCCGACTCCTCCGATGCGTCCAATGCGCTCGACGCCTCGGTGCTCGTGCTGTTGCTGACCGGGTACTCGTCGTCATACTCGGCACCAACCGCGTCGTCGGACTCGATGCTGCGCGACTCGGCGCCGACGAGCACGCAGTTCTTGTACACCTGCCACGACCACTGGTTCTTGAGGAAGCGCAGCCCCATCCAGTACCAGCGCAGCGTGCACGAGCCTTTGCACGACGAGTAGTCGATCGTATGGGTCTTGCCCGGGAAGTCGGCGTGGCAGTTGTCGCCCTTGAGCACGCGCGTGTTGTCGAGCCAGACCTCGCACGGGCCATCGTGCGTGTATCCCGTGGAGCGAATGGTTCCGGGGCTCGGGATCGGCTGGCGCTTGGCGCCGCTGCCGAGTGTCGTCCAGCCGCACTCAAAGTCGGCGCTGTCAGTCTTGTACGCGGTCTTGTCGTCCATGAAGGCGCGCAGCGTCTTGTATCCCTTGCTGCGGTAGTACGCGGTGAAGTCGGACGTGGTCTTGTAGCCCTGGTTCTCGAGGAACGCGAGTGGGTTGAACTGCTCGTCGCGTGTCTTGACCGTGAACGTCGGCGCCGGCAGCATCACGTACTGGTGTGCATCGGCGAGCAGCACAGCGCTGGAGGCGACGGCAGCGGAGACCGCGAGGGACTTGGCGAGCGACGGAGCCATGGTGGTCGGGTTGGTTCGGCGGGAGGTGGAGAATCGGGGACTGCAGGAGTGCTGCCATGAGCAGCAGCAGCGAGCGTGCGAGCGAGCGAGAGCTGGAGGATAGCGACGGCACCCCGCGCTCTTGATCGACGACGCCAGACGGCAACGTTCCGATCCGATAGGGCGGGAGCGGCAGCAGCTCCGAGCAGCTTCCGAATCAAAGGGTCATGCGATCTCTGCGGTCGTGGTTCCCAGCTGGCACCAGATCACGGTCGCGAGACACACACGCGCGGTGATCACCGCGTTCGAGCCTGTCGAGGCTTGGACGGACGAGCGCAAACGGGTAGGACGCCAGCACACCAGCAGCGAGATCGCCTCGACTCGCGAGAGCTCCATAACACGCTCAGGCATTTGACGCCGGTGTCCGATCCCGAGCCAGCTCCCGTCGCGGCGGCGTGCGTTGATCGCGGCAGCTCTCTCGATGTGCAGGAGCTCCTTGACGCTGTGTCCCAAGCGTAAAGGCGCGTTCGTCGACACCGAGAACCATCTGACGACGTGGTCGCCGCTGCCAAACCACCTGTCTTCCCGGCAGCATTCGGGATTTTCTGCCGTGTGAGTTAATAACAAATTCTTAGGTTCGTTCCAGGCGATTAGTGCCAACTTATAAAAAGTCTTGACTCGGGTACTTGCGTGCAGGTGACCAATTGAATCGGTGCCGCACTAGCACTAGCACAATCGGTGTGAACACCACCTCTACTCGTGTTCACCACGTGTCTGGTGGTTTGGCAGCGCGACCGCGTTGCGGCCGGGTTGGTTCCCGGCAATACACATTAACTCTTCGATTTGAGGCAGGCGAAACAAAGAGAGTTTTAGAAGCGTCTGAGATCAACTATCTTTGAGTTTGATCTTTGTATAATAGAACTGTCTTTTTCGTATATTCAACAGGCTTGTGCTTTGTATAGTTTCCCGTTTCGAATACAACGACCAAGTGCACGTTGTTTTATGTTTTTGCGGATTAAAATAGATTTGAGTTTTGTAACGTTTCGAATATCAAATCCAAGGACCGGTATCTGCTGATGTATTGCTCGTCCCATTTCATTCCCTCATTGGAATTATTTGGCATGGTTACATGATTTGGATCTTGCCGTCTTAAAAAGCCCGACACGAACTCCGTGTTTGCGACGCAGCTCGACGTGGACGCCAACACGACTCACATGAGCGTGGCCAAGGAGATCGGAGAGCGCTCGGTCAGCTTCCTAGCTCGCCTTTCACCAACGTCGACTTCGACGTGTCACTCCTCCCACCACCCACAAGTTAATAGCAAACAAATGTAAAAACAATAGGTAAGTTCCTTTCAGGCGACCAGTGTAAACTTATCCAAAAGTATGTTTGACATATTATTTTTGACATGTCCATCATCTCATCATATTCAAGCAACTTGCTGCAGAAGCTCGTGTTATCAAAGGCGCGCCAATCAACACACTGAGCTGTCACACCCTCTTCAAAGTGATTGCGACACCTACGACAAGGGAGGGGGCACACTGAAAAGTCAAATTCAATCTGTTCGTATAGTAACATCCTGTCTCTGATTCAAAATCGATTTGGTCCCAAAAGTCAACTTTGCTACTACAGCACCATCAGATATGAAAGCATTTACACACCATCAGAACCGTTGTAGTCCGATGTTCATCGCATGCTTAGCTGTTACGTTATTCAACACGAGTTTTCTGTAAGAAGTGGTTGTGAAATTGCTGGTTATGTAGGCAACTCGGAGGAGCCTACATCCGGAACGTCTCAGACAAAGCTCATATTATACTTTAGATAGAACGCTATTTTTCGACTACAGTGATGCCTCTCATGCCCTGATTAGCGCAGCATTCGCCCCTCAATGAGCTTCGCCTAGAACCGTCTTTTTGAGATGGCCGCTGACCTGATCAATATACCATCACTCTTTTTACATGCAAATGCTCGGTCATTCAAGGTCGTGTAAAAAAAGCACTTTTGCTGGTGCCTATTTATGAACACCTCTTGGCTGGTCGATGATGCCTGTTGTTGAGCGGTGGAACTCCAGACACTCAGCGTTCCACAACGTCGCGTTTTGGTTGGCGTTGTTGGAGCTGATAGCAAGAGAGAGAGAGTGTGAGAGATGATTAGAAGTGACACAGATGAGCGCATGTAGCTGAGAAAACAACGTATCCGTTCCATCGCGTCTCGCCATCGAATACCCTGTACTTAACGTGCAGTGTAACGGGGTTACACGTGTGGGTTATTAAATATAACCCAGCGCTGACGGACTACTGTCCGCGCAACATCTTTAGAGCCAGAAACAATCGCGGCCTATCTCATTGGCTACTATTAGCACAATAAAGACCAATAAGATCAGTGGGCACTCAGAGCCACTCAAATTTAGGCATCTTAGATTTAGTATAGCATACAAATCTACAAGCTCACACCAACGGGTGGAGCCGCACTAAGCAACGAAATAACACTTTGGTTTTTGGAGCAGAAGTGCCCAACGTCTTTCCG
>JAASFS010000589.1:0-15216 GCA_023333865.1 Globisporangium perplexum | reverse complement strand
GCGCCACTTCCCCGGCAGGTGAGACTCCACAGGCATGCCTTTGTCTGAGCGAATCGTCTGAGCCAACTCGGTTTCGTTGTGCTAGATCTCTCTCTGCACTCGAGAACCAGTACAAGAAGATGGTGGCCCGAGCGAAGAGAGAGAGCGAACGTGCAGAGCGACAAGAGAGAGAGGCTACTGAGGGAGAGGCCCGCAAAGTGGAGGTCGAGCTGCTCAAGTCAAGCCTCAACGAAGCAGAGCGCGTGATCGACAAACTCCGTGCACGCATCACCGACCGTCCATTATCCCTTCTTGCTCGCTTCGATCATGTTATCCACTCCCGTGCTTGCATGCTGAGAGCGTTCGAGCTGAGAGCTGAGAGCTGAGTGCGATTCCTCAAAGCAAAGCGCGAGCACCATGAGACCGCCGCGCCGGCGCGTTGTTGGGACTCAACACGTTCGGAAGCTACCTGCTATGGCTGCTCTTCCTCCCACTGGCGCTCGCACGACCTCAGACACAACATCAGCGACAGACACAGGAGACGCAGAAACACCACCACTTGGACGATCGCGAGCGCGATTGCGGAGAGCTGACTCGAAACAACAAGAGTACCTGCGCCTACACCTGCAGCAACTCGTCAAGCAGACCCTCCGACACCACGCAACGCCGCAGCAACTCCAACAACTACTGCACCAAGCGCAGAGCCTACTGCAGGAAACCCGAGCTCGGGCGATCGAGCACGCTACTCAGCAAGACCAACACCAGCATCTCTTGCAGAAGTACCCGCCACCAGAGCAGCTGGTGGACGACGACTGTCTGTCTGGTGCACGGAGAAGCTCGAATCGAGTCGAACCAAAGTCAGCAATGACGGCGCGACAGGACTCGAGCGTGAACAACTTGGCATCATGGTGAGCGCTGCCGACACCCCAGCGCGCATGAGCGTCCAAGCCCTGAAGTCCGTACTCGTAGTCGTGCAGCAGCAGCAGTACAGCTGCAGTGATCTCGCCTGCAGATACCTCCTCTACCTGCCAGGAGGCCGCACGTGCAATTATCGCGACCTCTGCACCGAGTGCAGGACCATCGATGAGCACGCCACAGAGTGCGAACCCGATCGCGACCAGTGCCGGACGGAAGAGCTTGCATCCAGCGAAGCAGACGACCGCGCCAGCGACGATCCCGACCATGGCGAGGATGCTGGAGGAGGAGGAATCGCTACTATCTATTACACGCGGACGCTCGCCACCTACCGACGCGATCTGCTCAGTAGTTGTCGTCCGCGGTGCCGCCCTCGCTGGAGGAGCCCATGTACTTCTTGAGCGGCGCGACCGGCAGCGGCGGTGCGAGGCTTGCGCCGTCCTCCTGCGTCGAGTTGCGCGTGACCTTGATCTTGTGGAAGAGGTTGCGCGGCTTGGGCAGCAGCAGCAGCGCGCTCACCTTGCCCTTGAAGAGCTTGATCGCGCGCAGCGACTGGCGGCTCAGGCTGTCCCACACGCGCACGACGCCGCTCTCGTCGCCCGTGATGAGGAACCCGCCGCAATCGCTGAGCTGCATGGTCGTCACCGCCACCTCGTGGCCCTCGAAGGCGTCCGGGAGCAGCGCGTCCGTGCTCCACGGCGACGCGCTCGCCGCCCCGCTCGTCGCGCTCAGGATGCGCGCTGTCGCCGCCGTGACGGCGCTCGCCGCTGCGTTCAGGTCTAGCGCGTACACCTTGCCGTTCCCACAGCCCATAAACAGCCGGTGCTCCAGCGCGTCCGCGGCGCACACGTTCACGAACGACGGGCACGTGACGCTGTAGAGACACTGCACGGACGCCAGGCTCCAGATCTTGCACGTGCGGTCAAGCGACGACGTGTAGATGCGGCCGTTGACGCCGCCCAGCCCGACGTGGATGCTCGTGACAGGGAGCACGTGGTCCGTCCAGGACACGACCGGTGTGAGTCCCTGCTGGAAGCTCGAGGTCACGTCCGGCTCGTCGAGGATGTCGACGAGGCGCCAGACGTGCACGACCGCGTCGTCGCCGGCAGTGATGACGTGCGAGTCGTCGGACGTGAGCGCGAGCGCCGAGACGCTCTTGTAGTGCGCGTCCCAGACCATCACGAGGTCGCCGGTCTTGATGTCCCAGACGTAGACCTTGCCGGACTGCGCGCCGGCGAAGAGGAAGTTACCGCACTTAGTGGCGGCCGTCGGGCCCATGCGCTCGGCCGTGTGGCACTTGAACACCGGCATGTCCTTGGACCAGGTCCAGAGGTGCGCCGCGAGCTTCCCGTCCTGCATGGCCACGAGGTGGTCTGTGCGCGGCAGCACCTGCACGCCGAAGCGCGCCGCGCGTCCGTTCTTGAAGCAATAGAGTTGCCCGCCGGTGGCCGCGTCCGCCACGAAGAGTTCGTTCTCCTGGCTCGAGCCCAGTAGCAGCACCTTGTCCGCGAGCGCAGGGGCGGCCATCGTGCGCGAGGTCTCCTTGCTTGTCTGGAGGTCTCGCACTGCCAACCAACACTTTTTGTCGAGCACTGAGCGCCTTCAGATCTGAATGCGCTAGAACCACAGAGTGAGGTCCAGATGGATTTGAGTGGGTTCGACACTTTCGATAGTGGAAGCGTGGCGAGTGTCCAGACTTGACACTTTTACACGAGCACAGCGCAGCATGGCAGGCGGTGGTGGTGGCGAGAAGCGCAAGGGGCAGTGGAAGGGCGATGACCGCGACAGCGGCGCCGTACGTACCGCCACTCAGAGGCGGTGGTGTGTGTACTCTTTCCGTAAGGAGCTGACTGGCAGTGCGTACATCCCCCACCAGAAACGCTACAAGGGAGCGCTCGGACAAGCTGCCGCCGCCAAGGGCTACGGCGGCGTGCTCGTCACATGCGACAAGACCAAGGAGCGCCAGAGCGTGCGCGACGCGCTCGACGTTCTGAATGACGCGGCGGACAAGTTCTTCCCGGACACGGAGATGGCGCGGCTCGCCGGCGCCGGCGACGAGGAAGCGGACGCAGCTGACGCGTCGGCGTCGTCGTCGTCCGCTGACACGGTGCAGAAGAAGCTCCAGGACGAGATCAACGCGCTCCGCGCCGACGCGAAGAAGCGCAAGACCGGCCGCTTCACGGCGCTCGACACGGTGCGTTCCTGCCGCGCACTCGTACTGGGAGGACAAGAGGCGGCGTGAACTCACGTGCGAGGCGTGTGTGGGGCGGGTGGCGGGTGGCGAGCAGGGCGTGAAGGGCGTGATCCTGATCCAGATCCTGGACGCGGAGATCTCGGCGCGCGCGCTCGTGCTCAAGATTTTCGCGGAGGTGGACGCCACGAAGGAGTTTGCGTCGCGCTTCATCAGCCGCATGATCCCGCTCGAGAAGCTCGGTCACTCGGCGCGCGAGGACATCCAGGAGCTCGCGCGGCCGATGATCGCGGCGCAGCTGCAGGCGCACAAGGAGGAGCAGCAGAAGCTCAACGGCGCGGACGCGGAGGTTCCGCCGCTCGAGGTGCGTGAGGCTGATGGTTGGGGAGCGACGTCGCGAGGCGTGGAGCTCAAGAGCGGGGCACATGCCGTTGATGCCGTGCGCAGTACGCCGTGGAGATTAAGCGCCGCAACTGCACGCACCTCAAGTCCATGGAGGTGATCAACGACCTCGCGGCGCTCATGGGTCCGGAGCAGAAGGTGAACCTCACGGAGCCCAAGGTGGTGATTCTCGTCGAGGTCTTCCGCGTACGTCGTCGTGTCTGGTGCTGCTGGTGCTACTTCTCGGGTCGATGCGTGTATGTCCTGACGGCGCTTGTGCGTGTGCGGCGCAGAACACGTTCGGCCTGAGCGTCGTGACGAACTTCCATCAGTACAAGAAGTTCAACGTGCGCTCCATACTGGACCCTCCGGCTAAGGGCGAGCAGCCGTCGGCGGCAGGAAAGAAGGAGGACAAGAAGACGAAGGGCACGGTGAAGCCGACGGCGAACGGCGAGAAGGTGGACGCCGCCGTCACGTCGGAGGACGCGGAGGAGGAGAAATAGAGGTCGGGCGTCCTGCGCTCGCGTGCGCAACGCTGGAGGACGCTTGAGCGGACAAGTCTCGTTCGATAGACGTCGACTCGTGCGACTCTCCTCCCACGTCACGACGGCGAACGGAGAACACGCGATGCATCAATGAGGTCAAGTAGCTCTATTCGCACACACACGCACACACACGCAGGCAGACGGTCGGCGGAGAGTGGCGGATCGGAGTCACGTCGCTCATCACTCGGCTCAGAAAATGTAGATAAGGTTGGTTGCTGGTCGTCACCTCCGCCATTGCTCGCGCCGACCGTGCTGCTCACGCTCCGTTTCAGCGCCTGGAACCTTGCGACTCGATGGCGAAGCTGACGTCGAAGCCGCTGGAAGCTGAAGTCGAGCGCGCGCCGTGCCGACTCGAGCTCGAGATGGATCAGACCGAAGTTTCTCGTTCACAATCTCTCAGAAAATGTAGATAAGGATGATTCGATGATCATCACGTCCATCTCGAGGCTCGCCGCACACGCCGCGCTGCGCTGCTGGAGATCTGGAACTCTGCAGCAAACACTCGCACACCACACGCAGCACCACGCAAGCAGGAGGAAACAACGCGCCTACCAGACAGACAGCCGTCGCCACCAGCGAGAACGCCACACACCCGCTGCTCGATCGTCGGAGCCGATGCTGTCGGAGCTGCTGCGACAGGAGTCGACAGGAGTCGAGTCTCCCAGTCCGCCAACCAGATCACCGTGTGTGTGTGTGCGTCGCGCCGTGTCGAGCTCGATCCGGATCAGATCGTAAGTTCCTCGTTCATGATCTCTCAGAGGGATGATCCAAAGGTTTGTATCGTCACGTCCGGATCGGAGCTCGACGCCGCGCGACACACGACACATTGCTGAGCTGGCGGGTGCGGCTGGAGGATCTCGCGGACTCGAGTCCGTCGAGCTAGCTGCTGCTGCGTGACTGTTGTCTGCTAGAGCTGAGCTGCTTCCGTCGAGCTTTCCTGTCGGCTGCTGCTACTGCCGCTTGTCTGGGGTGTGTGGCTCTCGACTGGTGCTTCGGCTGACTGGCTAGTCGGCAGGCGTAACGATACGGCCGGGGGCAACACGCTGCTTTGTTTGAGGAACGCTCGAGCCTTGTTCTATGCGCTCCTGCCGAGACCCAGAGAGTTAAGATGCCGCCCGGGGCTCGCGAGAAGCGCACGGCCGTCGCGCTCGCTGCAAACGTTTGTGCCCAAGAAACCTGAGGAGCTCCCCGCCAACACCCGGCGCGCTTGTCTGCGCCGCCCGCTGCCCGGGAGCTCCTCACCGCGACTCCGCCCCGAATCGCAAGAAGAGACCCACTGCGCCACGCGCGCAGCCGCTAACGAATGTTCACGCGAGCATCGCTTACTCGTCCTGACAAGCGCGAGAGACGAACGAGAACGTCAGCTCCCAGCAGCAGCAGCGCGCGCGAATTACGCGCACCAGCGCACCTTCTTGGACTTGTTCTCGTGCTTCTTGTTGAACTTCTTGGCGAAGCGCTGGTTGCGCAGGAACTTCGGGTCGAGCTGTAAGAAGAAGCGCGTGAGATCGCCACTTTCGCCGGCGGCACCACGAGAAGGAGAGAAGGCGAGGGACGTACGCCACGCGTCGAGTGGTAACGGTGGTTCTTCGGCTTCTTGATGCCGTTCTTGTGGGCCTTGACCGTGTTGTTGCGGGCCGTGTGGTTCTTCTGCTTGACCATGTTGACGTCGGCTGGTTTTCTTGTGGGAAGCGCTCGAAGGCGGCGCGGGTCGCGCTGCTCGCAGCCAAGCCTCGAAGCGGATAGCCACCCAAAGCTGGAAATGAAACATCTCGAGTTGAGTAAGGGCGGTTCGCGGTTCGGCGGTTCCGCCCGGTTCCACTCGGGACCGTGGAGAGCCGCGCAGGGAGTGATTTGTATTCTCGCGTCATCGGTTTCAAACTCGTACTTACTGGGAGCGACCACACGAAACGTACTTATTCGGGCTCCCCCTTCTTTGTTGGATCTCTCCCCGATACAAACAGCGACACCAAGTAGCCGACCGACCACCTCCAGCGCGCGTACACGTCGCCCTCCCTTCCCCTCTTCCCCCTCTTCCCCACAGCAGCGATGGACCCGTTCGGCGACAACAGCGACAGCGGCGACCTGAGCTCCTTCCAGGCGCCCGTGGACCCGGCCGCGTACTCGAACGAGTGCGTCCTCTCCCCCCTCTCTCTCTCTGCTTGAAGCTCGCGGCGGATC
Source organism: Globisporangium perplexum (assembly GCA_023333865.1). Taxonomy (NCBI): domain Eukaryota; phylum Oomycota; class Peronosporomycetes; order Pythiales; family Pythiaceae; genus Globisporangium; species Globisporangium perplexum. The sequence continues at coordinate 9,027 of JAASFS010000589.1, read as the reverse complement.
TGACGCTCTGGCTGCTGGCTCCCCACGCAGCTTCTACGAGGTCGACTCGGGTGAAGCCGCGGCGGCGGCGGGCGGCGCCGACCAGTTCGCCTTTGGTGGCGAGGCGGAGCAGCAGTCGTTCGCGTACTCCTCGGAGCAGACGACGTCGACGTCGCGTACCACGTCCTTCGAGCAGCAGACGACAGTGACGTCGACGTCGCGCACCGCGTCCTTCGAGCAGCAGGCGGCGTCGTCGTCGCGCCACAGCTCGTTCAACGCGTCGGGCTCGCGCACGTCGTCGTTCGGGCAGTCGGGCGGCGCGCAGATCCCGGTGATCGAGGAGGAGAACGAGCTCACGTGCGTCGCCGTTGCTCGCGCTGCATGCATGTATTCAAGAGTGAATGCGCGGCCCACCTAACCGACTGTCGCGTATGCGAGCACTAGCAAGTTCATGCGCGTGTACGAGCAGCAGGTCGCGGAGAAGGCGCTGGAGCAGGAGAAGGTGGCGCACGCGTCCAAGGACAAGGCGCAGGCGGACATGGACAAGTTCGCGGCCGAGCGCGTGCGCATCAAGGAGTCCAAGCAGCAGGCGAACCGCGTGCGCGAGCAGGCGACGCTGGAGAAGCTCGCAGCGGACCTCGAGGCCGAGAACCCGTGGGAGCGCGTCGTGAGCCTCGTGGACCTCGAGGCGAACCGGAAGGCGAAGCTCGCAGCGCTCAGCGCCAAGAAGGACGCCAAGGACGCCGAGCCGCCCAAGCCCGCCGCCGCCAAGAAGGACGACGAGGACGAGGACGTCACGCGCATGCGCCAGCTCTTCGTGCAGCTCAAGGCCGAGCCGCTCGAGAAGACGCGCGGCATCGCGACGCCTTAGCGTGCTGGGGGGCGTAGAGAGAGAGAGAGAGAGAGAGAGAGAGAGAGAGAGAGCAACACGGGGGCGTCACCCTTCCCACGCAAGATCGTCTCCCGACTGTGAGCGCCTGCTGCCTTCGATCGCCAGCACGCGCCGCCGTCCGTCCGCCCGCCTAATCTTCGAACGCGTCGCTGTCGTCGTCGTCGTCGTCGCTGCTCACGTGGCCGCCGCCCACAAGCGCCTTCTCCATGAAGAGCGACGCGCCGTCGGGTTCGCCGTCGGACGCCGCGGAGCTCGCGACGCTCGCGACGCTCGCGCTCCTGCTCTTCGGCTCCGGCGCTTCGACCGTCGCCGCCGCCGCTGGTGCTGCTGCTGGTGCTGCTGGTGCTGCTGGTGCTGCTGATGGCGGCGCCAGAGCACCAGGCGCTGGCGCTGGCGCTGCGGCTGCTGCGTCTGGCAGCTCCGCCGCCTCGAGCTCGCGCGGCGGCGGCGCCGGCGGCCCGTCGCTCGCGTCGCCGTCGTCCTCTTCCGGCGCCTGCAGCTTGGCGACCACGTCCTTGGCGCTCTGCCGCAGCACCTTGCGGATGACGCCGAGCACTTGCTTGCTCTCGAGCGCCGCCTCCTCCTCGAAGTGGTCCTGGAAGCGGAAGAACATCTCGTTCACCGCCTCCTTGAACAGGCTCGTGAGCTTCTCGCGGTCCGCCGACGGCGACGCCGCCGATGGTGACGCGCCGGCCGTCACCACCGCCTCCGCCTCGCGCTTGAGCTCCTGCGCCAGCGCCAGCGCGCGCTCCGCCGCCTGCTCCTTCTGCGCCACGCCCGCGCAGCGCTCGCACTCGTCCTGCGCGCGCTGGGAGCGCTCCGCCTCGAGCTCCGCCGCCTGCTGCTGCAGGCGCTCGAGCTGCGCGGCGTGCAGCTGCTTCTCCTCGTCCGCCGCCGCCTGCAGCTGCTCGGCGCTCCGCTGCGCCGCCTGCAGTTGCGAATCGCTGCGCGCGGTCTGCTGCTGGAGCTCGAGCGTGAGCTGGCGGAGCTGCTCGTCGCGCTCGCCCAGCTCCTGGCTGCGTGTTGCCTCCCACTGCGCCGCCCGTGCCTGCTGCTCCGAGTCCTTGAGCTTCAGGTGCACGTCGAACTGCTTCTTCGCCAGCTGCAGCTCCTGCTCCGCGAGCGCCCGCGCCTGCGTCTCCGTCTTCAGCTCGCGCTCCAGCCGCACGCGCGCCTCGCGCTCGAAGTTGAGCTCGTGGCGCTGCTCCTCGCTCTCCGCTGCCAAGAGAGAGAGAGAGAGAGAGAGAGAGAGAGAGAGAGAGCGTGCGTCACGAGAGCGCGTCAGCATCAGCTCCACATCATCATCCGCGTCACCACCACATGACGCGACGCGACGCACTCGACACTTGCTGCTTCTGGTAGAACGCGGTCAGCAGGCTCTGGTACTCAGCATGCAGGCGGCTCGTCTGCGTGATCGCGGCGTCGCGCGCGCTCGTGAGGCTCGCGAGCTCCGCGCTGTAGTTCACCTGCTGGCTCGCGAGCGCCTGGTACCTGTCGTCCAGCCGCCGCTTCTCCTCCTGCGCCTGCTGGCTCTGCTTCAGCAGCTCCTCGCAGCGCTTCTCGTACGCCGCGTACTGCTGGTTCTGCGAGTGGATCTGCACGAGCAGCCGCTCGTTCTCGCCCGCCAGGCGCTCCACACCGCGGATCACCGCCGAGACGTCCGTGGCGCCGCCGATCGCGCCGCCCGCCGAGCTGCCACCCGGCGTCGCCGCGTTGCGGATGAGGTAGTCGACCTTCGCGTGCAGCTCCATGACGAGCGCGTCCAACGGGCGGCCGGACGAAGTCATGAGCGTCGTCTGCTGCGGCAGCGGCGCGCTGAAGAGCGACCCGGCGCCGTACGGAGCGAACCCGAACGCGGCAGCCTGCTGCTGCTGCTGCTGCTGGAGGCCGCCGAACGGGTCCACGCCCAGCGCCGCGCCGAACCGCGCCTTCTCCAGCGCCTTGGCCTGGATCTCCAGCTGCCGCTCGCGCTGCAGCAGCCGCAGCTCCTTGAGCTCCAGCTCGTCCTGCGACGCGTCCTCGTGCACCACGATGTCTCCTCGGATGGCGGCCGCCGACGCTGCCGCGCCGCTCCCAGTGGGACTCGATCGCCGGCGCGGCGTCTTCGCCGACTTGCCGTTCGCCGCCCCCGCGTCGGCAGCCGCGCTGGTCGCCGGCGCCGCAGCCGCCGCCGTGTTGATCGCCGGCGCCGTCGTCCGCCGCTGCGCGCTGCCACCGCCCGTCTTGGTCTTCACGAGGTGCACCTCGAGGAGGTACCAATCCTGGCCATTCGTCTTCCCGGGCGGCGCGAGCACGATGCGGCGGCCACCCTTCTTCATGCCCACGACGCCCTCGTCCAGCGCCTTGATGCGCTCGCTGCCGTCGCCGAGGCGGAACTTGCGCAGCTCGGCGTCCGTCGCCCGCTCGAACGGCGCGTACTTGGTCACGACGTCGCTCGGCGCGCACGCGGCGTTGCCGACGACGCGCCAGCAACTGAAGGTGACGGCCACCGTGTCGCCTGGCGCCACCGCGGGCGCGTCGTCCTTGGCGTGCAGCAGATCGTCCTTCACGAGCGCGTTCGGCGCCGCCTTGGTGACGCTCTTGTCGTCCCCCCAGATCTCGACGTGGATCTTGGTGAGGAAGACCTGCCGCATGAAGTCGGCGACCTGCTCGTCGCTCGCGAACTTGACGGACCAGTTCACGCCCTTCTCGTCGTAGAAGCTCACGTAGCTCTTGGGCTGCAGCACGGGCTTGAAGCTTGCGAACTTGACGGGCGCCACGCACACGTGCTGCTTCGCGGCGTTGTAGAAGAGCAGGTTGTAACTCGCGTCGCTGCCGACGATCACGCAGCCGATCGTGGCGCTCGCGTTCGCGTTCAGCACCTGCGTGTACTTGCGCGCCGCCGCGTCGTACTGGTACAGCGACACGGTGGCGCTGTACACGATCGCGGACGCCTTCTCGGGGGTCGCGGGGGCCGCGGCGGCGGACGCTGCCGCCGGCGCCTGCGGCTGGCGCGCCGGCTCCCGCGGCGCCGTGTAGCGCAGCGAGTCGTTGCCGCCGACGGCCGCCGCGTCGCCCTGGAAGATGCCGTTGAGGCGCGTCTTGGGGTTCGACGACGACGCGCTCATGATGATGACGCCGACGTCGACGAGGAAGAAGAAGACCAAGCGAGGAACGAGGTGCTTCAATGCGAAAAGGGGAAGACTTTCAATGCAATAAATTGTCTGGCTTTCGCGGAGAAGATCGGTACGTCCGCTTGAAGCGGACGCCATGAGCAGCAAGATCCGCAACAAGGCACGCGCGGACCTGTTGCGCTGGCGACCGGATCACGACCTCAGCTGACTCCGACACCTTCTGCCTCCGCTTCTGCGGCTCGTAGTCTGCGGTCGTGGTCTCGATTGCGAGACTCTCATCCTGACTTCGTGCAACCTGACTCCCACAGCATTTGACACGGACACTGAGAGCAGAATCGCGTTCGCCGGAGGCGCGATCACGAAGGCGTTCACCGCTCATTTCGAGACTCTCTTCTGAGAGAAGCTCCGCTCTACGAAGGCCAGTATGAACGTCTGGCGCAATGATCGAGTGCTATCACGGACCAGTTCGAGCCGAGCATCAGCTGACAACGCACTGCTCCTGTAGCGACGACGTTCGCAACGAGATCTCGACTTCCAGAACTCTCCGAATTCCAACCAAAATCTCATGCGCGAACAGATCTCTGCTTCTGTACGCAGCTGTAGCTGCATGTACTGACCATCGCCAGGCGTGAGCGCGGCATCTGAGCCTTGAGAACGAACCTGCAAGCAAGCGATCATTATCGGTTGAGAGAGAGAAAGAGAGAGAGAGATGGATGCGGTGTATTGAACGAATCGACGAACGCGCAAGCGCACGCAAAAGCGCGCACACACTCCACAGCCAGTTTATCGCACAAGCAAAGACTGCACTCGCACACTCGCACTGGTGAGCGCCACTGCCCTCTTCTTGCTCCGTTCACTCTCGCTTGCTGCTCGATCCACCTGCCGCGCCATCGCTGCGCAGCGCCTCCAGCACATCTCGCAACGCCACGTACAGCTCCTCGGTCGTAGACGACATCTTCATGCGTCCAACAGGCGACAGCGTGAACACACCGCGTTCAGTGTCGAAGTCTGCGACGCGCGATGTTCGGGATGTGCCTGCCGTCGCCGATTTCGTAATTGATGAACTTCAGATTCTCGATCTGGTTCGTCATCGCTGGCATCTGGTACTCGAACGGTGGTTCTTCACCTTACGTCTGCGCTCAGGGGCATGCTTGCTGACGAACTTGTGTCTTTGCCGGCGACGATGAATGGTAGCAAGATCGACCACAGTGTCTTGGCGTCCAAGATCGCGGCTCCATCGCCTTCCTTCTTCTCAAACTCACGCGCCTTCTTGATGCACAACGACATGATGTCCGAGCGCGAGGTCGAGAGGTCGAGCATCACCGGCTCGTTGCGGTGCATCTTGTACTTGCTCGACATGATCTATCGCAGGTACTTGCAGTACGGTCATGACACCAGTCGCTCGGACATGTGCGCGAAGACGTAGTCCGTGGCGTGGGTGAAGGCAAGTCCGAGGCTCGGATCCAGCTCCTTGAGCCGGATGCCGCACGAGATGTCGAAGATCGCCTGCAGCGTGTACTGGTTGCCCACCTCATGCATGTCGGTCTTGCCGCCTTACTCTTTCATGACCACGATCAATCGCTTCGTGAACAGCTTGAAGTTGTTCGTCGTGAAGACGCGCATGCCGACCTTGCGCTACAGACGGATCATGGTGCTGGTGTCAGGCTCGGAGAGTCACTGTAGTTCGGTCGGATCGGGAGTGACCCGAGCTGACCAACGTGCTGCATAGCGAGAGGTGCACGTGAAACTCAAGCACGCGCACCACGTGCTTGAGGATCTACGGGAGCATGCGGAGCAGCGCGTGGTTCAGGTTTGTTGCATGCGTGCGTATGTGTGTGAGTGCTCTCTTCCCAACTCTCACTGGGGCTCGTCCTGGATCGATGGTGCCGATTGCACTGTGCGCCCTCACGCTGCAGCCGCTCGCGGTGTGAGCTGCAGCGGCAGCCCGCCAACCATCGTGAGCGTCGGTCCGTACGAGTACGCACGATCATGCAGCTGCTCGCCGTCCTGGATCTTCACGTGGAACTCGCGCAGCAGCGTCGCCACGAAGAGTTTGGTCTCCAGCAGCGCCATGTTCATGCCCATGCAGATGCGCGGACCCGCCTGGAAGACCGGGAACTCGTACGCAGTCGGTCGGCGCTTCATCTCGAGCCAGCGCTCCGGACGGAACACGTGCTGGTCCTCGCCCCAGAGCTCCGCGTTGTGGCGACCCATGTACCAGGACGAGAAGAAGATGTCCGTTCCGGCTGGGATGAACGTGCCGTCGGGGAGCACATCGTCCTCGGCAGCCTGCTTCACGTTTGAGGGGACAGTCGGATACAACCGCATCGTCTCCCACACGAACGCATCCAGGTACTTGAGGCTCTTCACGTCTTCGTACGTCAGCTCTGACTTGTTGAGGCTCTTGAGCTCCTCGAGGATCTTGTCCTGCTCGACAGGGTACTGTGCGAGTGCGTAGAAAGCGTAGAGGATCGACGTCGACGTGGTGTCTCGGCCAGCGAAGATGAGAGACGCGACGATCGAGCGCAGCGTCGGGATGTCCAGTATCGACTCGCCCTCGGCGTTCAGCTCGCGCGCCTTCTTGATGAAGAGCGAGAGCAGATCGAAGCGCTCGGCGATCTCCTCCTCGCTCTCGCCCAGACGCTTCTCGAGGATGCTGTCGACGAGGTCGAGCATGACCTTCGAGTCGCGCCTGTACCGGTACTCACTCGGCATACACCACCAGAAGTACTTGTGGTACGGCTTCAGCACCAGGCGAACCGAGAAGCTCTCGAACACGAAGTCCATGCTCTTGATGAACTTGAGTCCGAGTCCTTCGTCGAAGCTCGCCAGCGGCACGCCACACACGATGTCAAACGTCGTCTGCAGCGTGTACTGGCTCGCAATCTCGTGCATATCACACCTGCCGTCCTTCTGCTTGATGAGGTCGACGAGCGTCAAGGCGTACTTGTGGAAGATCCCCTCCGTGAACGTCTTGAAGTTGCTCGTCGTGAACACGCGCGTCGCGACCTTGCGCTGGAGCCGCCACATCGCGCCGCCGTCCTTCGTGTGCGACTGGTTAAGACCGAGGAACGACTTGGTGAACACCTCGCCCACAGACGCGAGGTAGTGGTCGGACTTGATCCAGTTGTTCATGTTTGTCGACAGCACGTGCTCGATGTCAGCCGGGTCGGCGAGCTGTTCCGAGCACGTACAGCAGACTGTGTGAGTGTGACATCGTGAGTCGCAAGACCCGACACAGCCGATCAATGTGCGTACATAGAGCATGTTGTTGCCGAAGATGTTCCACGGGATGTTCACGCGGCCGCCGTGCTTGAGCATCAGCTCCTCCTTCGCACCATGAGCAGCGTGAGCTCCACCACAAGTTCCATCCCAAACGAGTCGCGTGACTTGATCATCTTGAGACGACGACGACGACGTACCTGGAACTCGTGCAGGCGGTGCATGTTCGCGGTCAGCGTCGGGATGTATCCGAGCAGGAAGGAGCCCTTCGGCCCAGGCACGGACGCCAGCAGCCTCGAGATGCGCAGCGTCTTTCGGAACGACCGGAGCACCGCGAACGCGAGCGAGGACAGCGCCACCAGCGCAACTGCGCTCGCGACTTGCGCTGGCGACGCGGATGTGATGGCAGGCGGCAGGACGAGCTTCATGGAGAAGACGGTCTGCTGAGATGAGAGCTTGGCAGCGCGTTGACGACTGAGTGAGAGAGAGAGAGAGCACGCGCGCGGGCGGCTCTCTCGAGTTCCCACCGAGCTGGCTCACCGAGGGAACACCGCAAAACAGCTGTTGACCTCTTGCGTGATTGTGAATGGAAGAGATCGTGGGGCGACGCGTACGACGTACGCGGTTCCGAGGGGCCGGCGCTATCCGTTCGACAAGCTCGTGCAAATCAGCATCGGCCGACATGGCCGCGTGCGTGTCGAGGCAACAACTTGATATGAGCGGTTTGCTGCCGAGATGATCTGGAAGGTCACGACGTGGAAGCACTGGTGACGATGAACTCGCTCGACGACAGTATGAGAGACCTGCAACCACTGACGCAGCCGTGGTGGTTCTCGTGGTTCTCGTGTCTGCCGGCTCCAGGCTTCAGATCATCGGTGTGACGAGAGAAACACAAAGGGTGTGCTGCGCTGCCTCGTGGACGTCGTCTTGGACCTACAGCGCTTCCCGACTGTGTCCGGGTTCATTGCACGCTTCCTCCTATCAGTCCCTCGACAGACAAGATCCACGGAGGAACTTCATACCTACCGGTGTGTAGTTCAGACGCCAGCCAAACCTGTTCCCCTTCCTCGCAACTCCGTCCGCCAAGTGACCAAGGTGGCGCAACATCCCCGCCGGAGGACGTACCCGAGCTGGAGCTGGAGCTCTGGAGATTCTAGCATTTTCTGATGGTGTGCAAAATGCTAAATCTGCAGAATATGTTCCAGATTTTGATTTTTGTGCGAGCGGAATTAATCGAGTAGATAAGGTAATATTTAGCATCGTCAGTTCCCCCTTCCAGTCCAAATAATCGACCGCTCGCACACGTCGACAGCCCGACCGATCGCCGCCACGATGGAGGAGCAGTCCAAGGACGTCGAGTTCTTCTCGATGGAGAACATGAAGAACAACGAGAAGGTCGTGGACTTCGTGTACACGTCCATGTGCGTGATCGCCGGCTGCATGGCGGGCATCCTCGGGCTCACGGGGCTCGCAGGCTTCGCGTTCCTCGCCGCCGCGTACGTGCTCACGGCCGTCGCCGTGTGGGTCTTCAAGCTCCAGATGCGCGTCAAGGTCTACTTCAACACGAGCACGCTGGCGTTCATCTTCAGCGGCGTCTTCTCGCAGGCGCTCTCCTTCATCCTCTTCTGGACGCTCTCGTACGGGCTCGTGCATATTTATTAGCTGACGACACCGACGACGAGGACGTGACGACGCCGCCGACTGCCGCCGGCACGCAGCAGCGCGAGTGTGGGTGAGATGCGTACGACGCACGAGAGCGTCTTCAACTAGAGAGAGAGAGAGAGAGTGTGTGCAAGCGCATGGGGGGGGGGGGGGGGGGGG